>SNQJ01S0018799.1:171969-201586 GCA_010110895.2 Picea sitchensis | reverse complement strand
TGTAGACCCATTTTCATCTAACAAGTTTTCTTCCTTTTGGAAGAGGTACAAGATCCCAAGTATCGTTTGCAATTAAAGAACGATACTCTTTATTCATTGTTGTATCCCAACCTGGATGACTTGAAGCTTCGACAAATGTCTTTGGATCATGATTTTCTGAAACTTGAGCCAAAAGAGAAGAGGCGCGCTGGAACTGTGAACATGTCTGATGTTGATCTAACGGATCACTGACAAGATCACCAGCTGCTTCTCGTGTTGAACGGACCCATCTCGAAAGCGATGGAGCTGGCGTTGGTTCAGGTTCAAAGGACTCATCTGGAGGAGGGTGACCAGTCAAAGGTGGATTTTTATCCTCACTTTCATCATCTAAAGAAGAAACCAGATCATAAGAGGGCACAAATGTCGAATATGTCTCGCAGGCCAAAGAAGGCACAACCGCCAAATTAGGCTCATAGGCCAAAGAAGGCACAAATGTCGAATTAGACTCGCAGGCCAAGAGATTTTCATCAAATTTAACATCTCTTCTAAGAATAATTTCATTACAATGTGATTGAAGAAGTCCGTAACCTTTGACATCTTCAGAATAACCAAAAAATATACACTTCTCACTTTTAGGTTGCAATTCTTTCCTTTTCTCATCAGGAATGTGAGCCCATGCTATATTGCCAATTACACGGAAGTGACTTACATCTGGTTTAATTTTAGTCCAAGCTTCTTCTGGTGTTATATTTTTAAGAGCCTTTGTGGAAGTGTGATTTACTATATAATTTGCACATTTGATGGCTTCCACCCAATACTTTAGACTTAATCCCTTAGATTGGATCATACAATTAGCCATTTCTTTTAATGTGTGGTTCTTTCTCTCAGCAACACCATTTTGTTGTGGTGTATATGGAAAAGTATGTTTCTTTTAGATTCCCTATGTAGTGAAGTAATTTGTAAAATTATTGTTCTCATATTCGCCTCCATTATCTATTCTTAACCTTTGAATTTGATGTCCAGATTGATTTTCTACAAGGGCCTTGTAGGCCAAAAACTTGTCGAAAACTTTTCTCTTAAGTTTTAAGAAATAAACCCAAGTACGTCTGGAAAAGTCATCAATGAAAGTTAAGAAATACTTGCACCCATAAAAAGAAGGAGAAGAAAGTGGACCACACAAATCACTCTGAACAAGCTGCAAAGGACCCGAGGCGTGCCAAGAGGCACGTTTTTCAAAACTGTCTAGATGATGTTTGCCGAGAACACAACTGGCACAAACAC
This sequence comes from Picea sitchensis, assembly GCA_010110895.2. NCBI lineage: Eukaryota > Viridiplantae > Streptophyta > Pinopsida > Pinales > Pinaceae > Picea > Picea sitchensis. Next base: position 200,326 of record SNQJ01S0018799.1, on the reverse strand, counting down.
CATCTCTGCATGAAATAAGATGAAGAACAATCACCATATATTGATTACATAGTTGTTGCAATAAGCGATAGTTTAAATGACCAAACCACTCATGCCAAATTTTTCTCAAGTCATTGCTATGAGCAATAAAAACTAATGAAAAGGATGATGACCCAAAGTTGTCAAACTTGTACAACCTCGTAATATCATCAACAATTCCAGTTGCAAGAACATGATTAGGATCTTTTATATCATTGATTACAACTTGGTGAGGTGAAAACTCTACGGTTTTACCTTCACCTGAATGAGTGATTTGATATACTTATAGAAGGTTACAAGAAAGACTTGGAACACATAATACATCATTGAAATGACCATTTTCTACTGGTACTGATCTAGATCCTTCAACACTAAGAGATCTATCATCACCAACAAATATTTTCTTGGTGTTACATTCATTTAGAGTATAAAATATGTCTCTATCTTTATCCATATGATAAGATGCTCCAGAATCAATAAGCCACTTGACAGAAGTAGAAGTAGAAGGTGTATTGAAGGAGAAAGAAGAAGAAGAAAGTGCATGTCCATGAGAATAAGAAGAAGAAGTAGAATCAATACTGATGTTGTGCTTCTTCATCACTGCTTCTAAAGTTTCCATCTTCTTGAAACATTTAGACTCATCATGACCATCTTTATCACAAAAATTGCAATGTTTGTTAGTATTCTTATTTTTATATTTTTCTCCTTTGTCTCCATTAGGAGAAGAAGTTGTCTGAGTGGGTTTGGGATCCTTATATTGCTTGTTGTTGTGGCAAGGATGTTGCTTTTTTGGATTCTTGGGTTTATCTTTTTTATGGACAACTAAGGCTTTGTTGGAGGTACCTGCAGTGCTGATCACTCCAAGTTGTACTATCTTATCTTGCTCTCTAATCAAAGAATCACAAAAGTTCTCAAGATTGGGTTTTCGATAAGATGCCCCTACAACCTCTTGTATGGCATAAAAGGTAGATACAAACATAGAATATGAACTACCTAGCTTAGAAAGAATAATATAGATGCAACGATCTTCGTCTATCTTTATCTTACATTCTTCACATAAAGTTATGAGTGTTTTAAACTTAGATAGATAGTCTTCAATGCAATAAAAATCACGTGGACTCAAAGTTAGTACTTGATTTTCTAACTGTTATGCTCGAATAATATTGTGTTTACCAAACACAGATTCAATATTTTCCCAAGCTTCTTTGGGTTTATCAATTGATTGAAGGTGGAACCTTAAATCAGGAGAGATGGACATTCCAATTAATCCATGTGCTTCGTCATTCCTATTATCCCATTTGGATTTCTTATCAGCATCAGTGGGTCTTGTTTCCTTTCCCAAGGTAATCTGGTACAAGCCTTTACTTCTTAATAAATCCTCCATATGGGATTTCCATTGGAAGTAGTTGGTGCTGGTAAGTAATAGATTACTTGTAGAAGCCATATTAAATATCTAGATAATACTAATTTAAAAACTGAAATTTATGATCATAATGGAAAGAGCTCTAAAATTTATGCGGTTTAAAAAAAAAACGGCATTGAAAACGAACTTTGAATGTGAGAGTTATGCCCTTTTTAAAAAAGACATAAACGGTAACCAAAGGACCACGTGGTAGTGTAAGTTGCTTTATGAAGTGAACCATTTTATAAAGAGAAGTGGGGCTCATTTTTACAAAGAAAAGATGCATGCAGAATAAATAACTCTAAAATAAAATATTAAAGCTACTTATAGTGATTCACTTTTATACTTGAAGTGAAATACACTTTACAATTTTAGCATGAACTTTTTCAAAAAAAGTAACAAAAGAGAGACATGAACTCAAGACCTCTTACTTAATAAGGCAAATTTTAACCAAATGGTCTAGAAAAACATATTGTAATGTTCAGGAGGATCGGGGGTGTTGTTGTTGTGGAAGACGGCCTTGGAGAGCGTGCTAAAAAAAAAACTCTTTTCACACAAGAAAACAATTTTGCTTATCGATGACAACAAGGGTTAGATCTTGGTTAGCTTACCTGGAAGATGCACCTTTTCCTATCTATTTATGATTTTCCAAGATCGCACAGGGAGAGGGGAAAAGAGAATACGTATATCTAAATGAGTAGAAACCTGTAAATAAAAAATACAAACTGAAATAAAACCAAAATACTTCTCTACAAAAAAATAAAAAAATGTGTATTCAAACTTTATACCTCTGCATCTGACTGTAATGGTCATATATTAGGAAAATGTAAACCTTTTCGAGTGAAACAAAAATTTTTCTTGAATGAAACACGTTCTCTCGGTGCAATGGAACATTCCTCTGAGCCCAAAAATGTATGGAAAGGATAGAAAATGGAGATGAGGCAACTCAGCTTCACGATCTCGATCTACAATAGGAGCCGGTCTTCAAACAGGCTATGATACCATGTTCGAAAACACAGGTATTCCAACAGAGGACAAACAACTTTAGTAACCACTCACATAACCAGATCAAAGATTAACACACTGATGTTTTCATGTGGTAAAACCCCTATGGGGAAACATCCATGACCCCAACCAACGTGGCCACTTGGAGCAGTCTATTAATGCAAAGAAAAAGATTACAGAGATATTTTACAAGAGAGTATCTCACAATCAATCATCGGAAAATGACCCTCCATGCTCTTTAAATAGATTTCATGGACCAATTAGGTGTTAAGACATAGATTAATAGTCGTTAAGATCGAGGAGAGTATGAACCATCAGATGAATCTATGTCGGGAACATATTGTGACCGTCGGATTTCCTAACTACGAGTGCATACTAATGCATACTAAAGAAACACACTAGAAAACACACTTTTACCTAATGAAACAATAGACCAAGTAGATATTAACTAACTCCTAAGTGTCTAAATATCCTAATAGGGCGTGGCCTACCGATATGCCATCAAAATCGAGTAAGAGATCAAACAAAAGATGCGGAAATTTGGGCTTGAGAAACCCTCACAGCAAAAGCCAGGAAAGGGCAGCCCCAACCCACAGAAAAAAGGACAAAGTAAAGACGGACCACCTCATTACAACTAGTCCAGGCCGTAAGAAAAGAAGGACATTGAAAAGACAAATAAATATACCGAAAAGTGGTGCGCCTTCCATAAGATTCCCTGGCATAACAGTGTTGATTGTCACTTGACGAATTCAGTGGTGGATGAGGTGAAAGCCTCTGAATCATATGTGGGTTCCGACTCTGAGTTAGAACCAAAAAGGAGGAGAAAAATTATTGACATAGAACCCAGTGCTACCATTGCTACCACCAAACTCTAGCTCAGTGAGCCAAATGATCTAGAGGAAGGAGAGTGCCCTTTTCATTCACATATGTGGGTGAAGGGTACCCTGTTTCACTTCATTGTTGATAGCGGTAGCCATAAGAACCTCATCTCAGTAAAAAAAATTAAGCGACTCTCCCTGTCGACAACGCCGCACCGACATACCTACACTATCAGGTGGCTTCGCAAGGGAAGCGAAATCTGCGTCATCCAACAATGTCTGATGTCATACAACATAAAGCCCTTCAAAGATGAGGTATTGTGTGATGTTTCCCCTCTCGAAGTTTGTAATGTTATTTTGGGCCAACCATATTTATGGAAATGCCATGTTGTATATGAGTTTAGGCCTTGTAGTTTTATTATTACTTTGAAAAAGAAATTGTACAGGATACCCAAGGCCGTTCCACCTGGTGATATTTCCTTTATATCTGCCAAGAAATGCACGAAGGTCATCTCTTAGATGGGGAATTTTTATTCTTCGTGTTTTTCTCTCAGAATGAACAAAAGATCATAGCCACATCCAGGGTCTATGTGGCCAACCTCACCACACATTAGAAGCAAGTGGATATGGTTGTAGAAGAATACTCAGATATCTTCTCCTCAACTATCGGGGTACCTCTGCACTATTAGGTCAATCACCCCATCGATATGACCCCCGACGCATCGCTTCCCAATGGGCCAATCTATCACCACTCTATGTTAGAGAATGATGAGATCAAGCAATAGATCCATGAACTACTCCACAAGGGGCACATCCATCCCATCACATCACCTTGCGGGAGCCAAATCATGTTGGTACAGAAGAAATATGGGACCTAGAGACTCTGCATTGATTATTGGGCCCTGAATAAAATCACACTCATAAACTAGTACCTGATTCCCCGAATCGACAACCTCCTTGACAAGCGCATGTGGGGAAAATACTTCAGTAAGATTGATCTAAAGTTTGTCTACCACCAGATCCCGATAGAACAAATAGATGTATGGAAGATCGCCTTCAAGTCAAAGGAAGGTATTTTTGAATGGTTGGTCATGCCCTTTGGTATGACAAATGCTCCATCCACTTTCATGAGGATGATGGACGATATACTGCAACCATTCACCAATAATTTTCTATAGGTGTATCTGGATGACATTCTCATTTACAACAAGACCTGTGCAGAACACTTGCAGCACATTCAACATGTTCTACGCACTCTGTGGCAACACAAGCTATACACTAACTTGACAAAAACGCTCCTTTGTCATGAACAAGGTCCATTACTTGGGCTACATTGTTTATCAACATGGTGTACATGTAGATCCAGCCAAGATCCAAGTCGTTTGTGTCTGGCCATCCCTAACCACACTCGCAGAGCTTTAGAGCTTCTTGGGCCTTGCCAATTTCTACCAAAGGTTCATGATGGGATTCTCCCATATTCCATGGAACCTCAACCAAGTAACCATGGGTGGTGGTAAGGAGAAATTTGTGTGGGGCCGGTCCAAAAAATAAGTGTTCGATGACTTGAAGCAACATTTGTGCTCATCCCCAGTATTTTCACTGCCGTACATACAACAACCCTTTGAGATCGAGACAGATTATTCAGACTATGCAATGGGTGTCATTCTCACTCAGCACGGCCACCCCATGGCCTATCATAGTAAGACACTATCAGATGTTGTTCGAAAGTACCCTACTTATGATAAATAAATGTAATCCATTGTTAAAGATTTCCGCCAATGGAGACATTACATTCTTGGGAAGGATATAGTCATTGACACTGATCATAAGCCAATGTAGTTCATGCAGACACAAGGAAAATTTTAGAATGACTGCCATCATAAGTGGTCCACATACTTGCAGCAATTCCATCTCAACATCAAGTATAAAACAAGAAGCACCAACCACATCATTGATTTCCTCAGCATACCGCCAGTCGCAGAACTCACCATGGTGCTAGACTCTTGTGATAATGAGACCTCTGGATGGCCCCAACTCTATGATACAAATCCATACTTCTCCACCACCTACCAAATGTTGGGAAAAAATGCAGTTGTTGTTAATTTTCATCTTCAGGATGTGTTGTTGTGTCGTCTAGGCCATATTTGCGTTCCATCAAGCAAGCGAGTGAAGTTGATATGGGAATCCCACTACAGTTGGGTGGCAAGACACTTCGGTGATGAAAAGACAATGGCCATGCTGCAGAAACACTTCTACTGGCTGAAACTTCAATAAGAGGCCAGTAAGTATATTAGGTCCTACACGACCTGCGTTATTGCCAAACCAACCACTAAGAAATAGGGCATGTATACTCCTATTTATACTCCTGATAGGCCATGAGAATTCATCTCAATGGAATACATGTCAGGCCTCCCATCCACCAAGCGGGGAAATGATTGTGTTTTTTTGGTTGTTGATCACTTTTCTAAAATGGCGATTCTGGCCATCTGCAAGAAGAGCATCACCGCAAAGGCCACTACCAAGCTCTTATTTGAACGAGTCTGGGTACATTTTGGAATCCCATAAAACATTGTCTCAAATAGGGATAGTCGATTTCTCAGCACATTCTAGTTGAGCCTCTGGTCATTGTTGGACACAAAGATCACCAAATCCACAACCTTCCACCCATAGACAAATGGTCAAACCGATTTCATAAATCGAATGATCATGCATATCCTACGCATGTATAATTCCAACCACCCCCGCACATGGGATGAGATTCTTCCCTATGTTCAACACAACTACAACCGACCACTACATAGCTGAATCGACCACGACCCCTTCCAGGTGGGGTTGGGATTCCAACCATTGGGTCCCATAGATGTTGTACTACCCCTTGCAGTCACCTCGAATGACTCATCTCTTGCTCCAACGGAAGCCGAAAAAGACACACGATTCATTGAGAGGATCCAAAAAATCCACCAACAAGCTCATTATATCCTACAAAAGTCTAATGACAAGTATAAGTAGTACCATGATCAACATCGAGTGCCACATAATTTTCAGGTGGGAGACAAAGTTTGGTTGCACTTGCCGAAAGAGCGCCTTAGAGGAACCCATTGGAAGTTTCTCCCACTCTATTGTGGGTCGTACACCATCACCAAGGCTATGGTTTATATTTATTTTGAGCTCAACATTCCTCCTTTCCTTGGCCTACACCCAGTGTTCAATGTGGATCTCCTTCGACCTTATTTCCCACCATTATTGGACACCTCAGAGATAGAAGAACAATTGACACAAACAGAGCTTAACCCTGACTACATACAACAAGAATCTAGTGATCATATTGTGGAAAGACAGGTCAAGGGCACTCGCCAGCAAAGGATCTAATTTTATTGAGTTGTCAAAGCATGGCAGCTCCTGCACCAACGCAAGTGGCTCACTTGGGACCAAATTCAACCGAAATTTCCTCATCTGATGAGGACACTCAAAGAAATGGAGAAAATTTTTTCCTAAGGGGGGAGGATTGATCCATATGGATTTCAATGGCCTCCCACCTATTCCAAATGGATCATTTTGGCAGTTTTCCAATTTGGCAGTTTTTTCCTAGATTTTAGGTCCCCTACTTCCGGGGTCGTTTTGAGGCCCTTAACAACATTTTTAGGGCTCACCACAATTTAATTATGGATAGAGTTGAAGTATGACGAAAACATGTGTATTCCTCAGATAGACCTTTCTAGTGGGCTATTGTTTTCCTAAAATGGTGATCATATGAAAAAGTTATGACCCCGGGAAGTTGATGTACTAGCTTACTCAAATGGGGCCCACATGACTTTTGGCACTTCATCTCCTAGGGTTAGGTTTTTGGATGTCTATGTTTTTTGACATTCTTGTTTATTGTAAAAAGGCCTTAATAGACTCATTGTAATCAGATTTTGGAGAATGAGATTAGCCACCACCATTATAGCAATCTTGTTTTCCGCTGAATTTTACAGTTTCAACTTATTTCCTTATTGAACAGAAACCAGTTTTACTGTATATCAGTTATTCTGTGTTAAGAATATTTCGATAATAATATGTATTCATTTCAGTCTGCTCATAAAATCTGGATCAACCCACCAAGCGGGGAAATGACTATTTTTTTGTGGTTGTTGATTTCTTTTCCAAGATGGCAATGCAAGAAGAGCATCACAACAGAGGCCACTGCCAAGCTCTTCTTTGAACGAGTGTGGGTACACTTTGGGATCCCACAAACCATTATCTCAGATCATGATAGTTGGTTCCTCAGCTCATTCTATTGGAGTCTATAGTCACTGATAGATGCCAAGCTAACCAAGTCCACTTCCTTCCACCCCTAGATGGATGGAGAAACTAAGGTCATCAATCAGATGATCATGCAAATATTGTGCATGTACAATTCCAAGCAGCTCCACACCTGGGATGAGATTCTTCCCTATTGTTGTGTTGGTTTTGTCACTTGGGTGATAAAAAGAAAAACACTTGCATGTCTAAGTGAGCCTGCTAGACAAGAGAAAAGTTTGTGAGTGGGTTAGATAAGACAAACACATGTGAAAACAAATAAATAAACTAAAAAAAACTAAGAAATAAATTTCAGAAAGCATCAGAAACTTAGAACCATGAAAATAAAACAATGACCAAAATAATGCTACCAATGGATCAATATATTAGTAGGCAAAACACTATAGATAAAGTCAGGGACTTATGAGACCCCTCTTCCTCCTTGGGAGGGCTCTTGAGTTCCCTAATTAAGAGTTCTTTATACAATGGAAGAAATGGAAAATGGTGAAGAAAAACAATTCATATTCCCTCAAGAGGTGAGTGGAATGTCCTATTGCAATGGTGCTTGAAGGATTCCAAGAGAAAAGAGGATTCCCAAAGAATAATTCTTACAGCATAACAATACCTTGAAGATATTGGTTTTTTACCACACCCATGGCTCTTATTTATAGCATTCATACATGGAAAAATGTAAATGGTTCATAGTGTGAACAAGGGGCCTTTTAGGGAACCCTCTAGCCCTTGACCAACCCCCAAGGTAGATTTTTCTCATATATGAGTGTCAAATCATGTTGGGGGTCAGACCAAAAGTGGTTGAGGGGCCGACAAGATCCATAAATGTGTCATTCATATAAGTGTGTGTATTTTCTCATACACAGTCACACATTTTGCGCATAGTGAACGTTGAGGCCTTTGTTGGCTTGCGCACTCTATGCAGTGTGCGCATGCTCCCTTTGGTGATTCTGCGCATTTTGATTTTTTACACCAATTACATAGTTTTTTTCCTTCTTGATGAATTTTAGTGTTGTAAGTGGACTAATTGTTGTTGGCATTGATGTTTTATTTGACCATTTACGTGCAATGCTACAGACGATTTTTCAGTGATAACATATGCCCCCTGATGTGTGAGGTTAGGAGCATATGTATAGCTGAAATAGATCAATGTTTCTTTTGTTGAGAGTATCATTGTAAATGAAGAGTGAAGAGAGGAAATGCAAGAGAAATATGTCAGAGGGAGAGGGAAAACTATGGGACCCAAACCATTTTCTAGGAGAAAAATAAATCTATGTACAAACCAGGCGGGCAGGCCCCATGCTCATGTCATGAAACCCAAATGTGAAACTATAACTAAAGATGTATGTTGATGTAGATAACTGAAATTCCCTTGGGGGTGGTTGATAATGGCATATGACATTTTTGAATGGTGAACAAACTCTAAAGTGAGGCAAGGTCAACTGTAAGAATTGTCTATGACTCGTAAGCATTGATGGTCTAACTAAATAAGAGGTATTTGGTTGGTATGAAACAAATGGAATAATATCATAGTAACACCCACCGTAACATGATATTTTGTTGAAGTCGAATGTTATGGGGTTCAACGGAATCATAGAGTAATGATGATTATGTTTGTGTCATCCGAGACTCCTCTTTGAAAAGGTAATGAGAGTCAAGATATTGTTTCCCTTCTAGAAACTATGTTGATGTCGACAGGAAGAGATAAGTGACTCCAAGAAGAAAATTTATTTGTGAAATCCACTGAGTAATAGGTGATATCAATTACTGACGGGTAACATGAAAAAATTCAAGATGTTGTGAGACTCGAGACTGCCCTTGGTTGGGAAATTTTGAAGAATGATTTGCAACAACCATAAAATTGGATCTAGTGTGAGAGGGAAGACATATGGGGTTAAGTTGTGCTAGAGGCTTAACAAATTGAAAAAACTCAGATATCATGGGTACATGGAAGATACTACACACACTTGTGCAGAAGGGTGTAGCAGAGGTGGTTTTCCATGATATGCCCCTAGCAAGGATGGGTCCTTGAAAATTCTGGGACCCATATCTATGACCGAAAAAGAATTTGAGCTAGTGCAGACAAGGGGGAGAATGTTATCAATGTTGGTGAAATTATTAGGCCTGTAGTGTGTAAGTTGGTCGATGGTAACGATTTTCCCGTTGTGGGGGAACATCATCATTCGAAACACAAAAGAGGATACCACCTTCATAGCATACATGTAGCTACATACAAACAAGATATTGAAATCAAGTGGGGCATCAATAAATTCAATGTCGATGAGAATGGTTTTTCCCCCTAGTTCTACAGGGACATTTTGTAATATCCCTTCAGGGGATGATGGTTGACCATCATAAGCTCTAAGGGTGATGGTGGATGGGACTAGCTATGGTGAGCCAATTTTCTTCCATACTACTTTGGACATGATCCAAGTGGATGCACCTTCATCGATGATGCATCAGTGCAATGTGATGTTCTGGATATTAACTGGTATCTGGAAGGCTACTGGGGCCGGGAGGCGTGGTTCTCCTCTATCTAGAGAAAAGGTGATGAGTGTAGTATCAACTAGGTCGACTTGCCCCAAGGCGTAAAGTAAGGATTTTCTTTGAGTTGGACAAGTCTGGAGGACCTCCAATACAGACATGTTTGTAAGAGATTATGCTAAGTCATCGACCAAACTATAATTATGGGTGGCCCTAGTATGAGGGTTATGTACAGTTCATCGTAACGACATACGAGGTATATGAGGGTTTGGTTCAATGCTAGGGCATGGAATGATCAATGGTTTTCTAGATATAGTTGGGGCCTCTTCTGAGGTGGTGGGGATAGATTCACAGGGAACATCATATTGGAGACCGCATGTTTTCAAAAGAATCTCTTCTTCGCTAGTAAGGAGGATGGTGCGATCATCCAGATTTCCAGGTTGATTGGGACCTGCTTTTTTATACTGGCCCATTTGGGGTGGAGCAGGGTGTAGCTTCTATTGGGTATTCATCACACCTTGGTGTGGAATGGGGTTTTGCAAAACGGCCAGAAGTGGATGTTGCAAATACTGTTGCGGGGCCTGTTGAGGGGTAGATGGTGCTGGAGGAAATTCCGCGTTCATCGATTCTTTAATCTATTTGAAGTCAAAATTTTGGGGGAAGTGGTGTGTATAATTTTCATACTCACTACATAGAGTGCAAGGGAAGTCTGTTCTGAGGTTATTATTCCTCCATTCTAGTGGTTGATTATCATTGGTGCCCCCTTGGGGGTTTTAGTTTCCTTGATTTTGGTTTCCCTCAGCGGGATGGTTTTTTGGGGGGTTATTTCCTCTTGGTCCCGGGTTGTTATTGTTTCATTTTTTCCCTTTCTTATTGGAATTATTCAACAGATGGGTCATATTTTCCATATTCATTTGTTCAGTAGTTTGAAGCTGTTGAACGGGAGAGGGTTGAACAAAGTTAAATCTAGCATGCGGTTGTTCTGGTGGAGGAGCAGCCGACTGTGGAGGACTAGCAAAGGGAAAATATGGATTGTTTTGTGGAGATGGTCCATATGGCATGTAGGAAGTTGAAGAAATTCCACTACTACTAAGGTTGTATGTGGAGGTAGAAGGTGAACCCGTACTAGGTTGAGAGGTCCGACGCATCATGGGTACCGGTGAGGGTCCCCCCATTGGTGAAGGGGGAGAAATAGGATATGATTGTTGGTGAGTGGGAGGAGTAATAAGATGTCCCTCTATATGGTTGTGTATATTGATGTGCACCATAAGCGGGTGACGGGTGGTTGTAAGGGTTGAAATGGTTCATAGAACCAATCAACCCATCTGTAGCGTGGGACATCCCAAGTTTGTCATGGCCAAATGATATGGGTCTAGGTGCATCAACAAATATTGTGTATAAGTAGCCTGATTGAGCATAGATGAGGTCAAACTGTTGGGCCTTGCTGATGGCTTCATCTTCTGACTAAGGAAAAGTGGATGTTGCATCCTTGTAAATAATAGAGACGAGTGATTTGAGAAACCAATCAAGACGTTGTTCTTTGGTGGTTTCTTCTTTACACAAACTATGTTGTCCATTCCATTCATGGATGTGGTTGAATATATGGATATCAATGGTTTGTTTGAACTCAGAGAGGATTTCTAATCCAATATCATGATGCATTGGTAGTTGGAAAAGGGACAAAAAGGCTTTGTCTAATGATTCAAAGGTCACATGGGACCCTGATTTTTTGTCCACATACCATTTGGCTGATGGGCCTGTGAGATTTCTTTGAAATAACCTCAAGTGGATGGAGTTTTACATGAAATTGTTTGAACATCACCATAAGTGGAAATTCATAACATGGTTGGCGGGGTCCTCCCCCGGTTTTCCTTCAAATTTTGGAATATTTGAAGGTAGTTTGGTAGGCATATTGGGCCATGTGGGGTCATGTAAAATGGGATCAGTCGTGATTTTGGTCAAATCAGGAATGTTGAGGGATGCCAAGTATAACATAGAGAGATTTGGTGGAGGATTAGTTCTATCCATTATGTTAGCAGGTAGTGGACCTGTCCCTTGAGAGAGATTTGGTGGGTTTGTACTTCTCCCTTGAGAAGAAGTTTTACCCCCACCTCCTTATGAAGGAGAACTAGTGGATGGATGGCCTTGGGAATTGGACCTAAGGAAAGAGGAACCAAGTAAAGTTGATCCAAAAATAGTAGCACTCATGGGGGTGTGAGATGGTTGAGACAGTGAGTTGGAAAGACTAGGGAATCCTCTTAAAATAGTTGGGATATTTTGCAAGCATTCTAGAATGATGAGGATTATGTGGGTCCCCTATGGTTTCCAACTAGAAAAGTGAATGTGTGTAAATGGCGACAAGTGAGAAATAAATGAACAAGAGATTTGTATATTTTTTACCTTCACAAAATAGTATAACTCACAATTTTATGTAATAAAATGAACATCATACATAAATCAACTGTAAATAAACAAGTACGTGGATAGGTGGATTTTTTCCACATGGGGGAACAATAAAAACAAATGCTCGTGTCCTAAAAGACATATTGTCCTTATTCTCAATTAGCACTACGACTTCCAATAGCACTGAATAGTGGGTTCTGAAGCCACCAGAAGAGGAACTAGTGAAGGTTGAAGTAATCAGTTATAATGAGGGGTAGAGGGTGCATATCTTGAAAGAGATGGCAATATTTCCCAATAGCCACACAAAATCTGATCAAGGTACGATTGCAACCCACAATCGCCACCTACGTGGATATCCTAAATTTTGGTCACTAGGTACCTTGGTCAAAGTGCGACATTTATATTTCCGGCCTTAGAAATGGGTCACGGGCTCGATGCCCTTCCAAGAGTTGGGTGACTCAAGGAGGGATGCGTAGAGAAACCAGACCTCAGCCTTCAACCCTTCACAGGTATCTCCCTGCAATATGGTGTCAGAATACTTGACTTGGTGGATTTGAAAGTTCCCTATTTCTCAAATTATATTGTTTGAAAATGTGAGAACCAGATAACGGGGGGTTATTTGGATGCCTACCCCCGAGATCCTACCTAGACTAAAAAATTTATTTTCGCACCTCCTATGGAGGAAAACTTAGTGCATTTTTTTAGAAAAAAATTTAGATGTGGTGGGCTGAGATATTGGGGTCATGGACCAACCTCATTTGAATTAATGGGTGTGGATAATTTCCAAAGAAGTAGTCGAATCTTTCAGAATTACTTTGGAGAAAACGTACTTCAACCTCCGCTATTCAAATATAAATCATGTGTCTGAGGAATGTGTGTGCAAAAGTGACAAGTGCGCAAAGATTCTAATAAGTTAAGTGTGAGATTGAAGCATGTGGATTTCCTGTGGTCCTTACAAATCTTCTTTAACTATCTTACTATGTGTCCTTGGTACAACCTTGCGGAATATTTAAAGCCCTAAAGAACTAGCAATGTGGACATATGGGTCCTTACAAATCCTTTAAACTCCCTAAATGTTGTTTATACTAAGAAAGCTCTTGAAAAATATCCTAGATTGCAAACATGTGGGCATGTATGGGCCCGTTACTTTGATCTTTAAACTTCCCTATATTGTGATCTAAACTAATAAATCATTTTTAAGAAACTATCCTAAGTTTGCAACATGTGGGCATGTATGGGCCCTTACAAAACTTTAAGATGATTTCAAAAAACTAAGAGGAACCCTAGGGGGTATTTGTCCTCTCCTAAATATTTTTGTTAAGGGAGATGAAATGTCCCTTTAACCACCTTTTTGATTCCCAAGATCACACTAGGGTGCAAGGGAAGAGAATACTTGAGGGTAAAAGTTAAATTCTAGTCCCAATTTAAGTGATTTATGTATGAAAGCAATAACCTCAACTTAAAATTTTACAAGCCAAATAAGCCATCCATGTGGCAACAAAGCAAAAGCAGATAATACTGGTTGTTTTTACCCCCTAAGGGTCTATTTTAGCTAACCTTTTATATGGGAAAGGACTCTAAGTGGAATGTAGTTGCCTTACAAAGTGAAGAAAAATAAAAATATGAAGGCTAGGGGCCTTCAAACCATGCACAAAAACCCTTACAATTTTGCAAAATTGGACTTATGCGCGGGTTACAGTTCTGGAAAGCGCGTAGAGGGCGCACAATGTGCAAAATGTGCAGTGTAAAGAGGCATGTTTTTCTCACACTACGCATAGTGCACATATGTGGGCAGGAAAATCCGTGCACTTTTTGTCATGCGTTGGGGGAAAATTTTCCAAGTGAAATACTCCTTCCTCAACTCTGAATTTTGAATTTCGTAGGTTGGGATTTGTCGGTTTTGGTACCTGCAAGACAAAGCAATCAAAATGAAGTGCTCTCAAGGCTCAAATAGGGAGGAATTTTATATCGCTCCCCAATATGGTCGTTAATCTGTTGTGTTGGTTTTGTCACTTGGGTGAGAAAAACAACAACACATGCATGTCTAAGTGAGCCTGCTATACAAGACAAAAGTTTGTTAGTGGGTTAGATAAGCCAAACACACGTGAAAAAAAAGAAATAAACTAAAACAACTAAGAAATAAATTTTAGAAATCATGAGAAACTTAGAACCATGAAAATAAAACAATGGCCAACATAATGCTACCAATGGATCAATAGATTAGTGGGAAAAACACCGTAGAGAAATTCAGGGACTTATTAGTCCCCTCTTCCTCCTTGGGAGGGCTCTTGAGTTCCCTAATTGAGAGCTCTTCATATAATGTAAGAAATGGAAAATTGTGAAGAAAAACAATGCATATTCCATCAAGAGGTGAGTGGAATGGCCTATTGCAATGCTCCTTGAATGCTTCCAAGAGAAAAGAGGATTCCCAAGGAAGAATTCTTCCAACATAACAATACCTTGAATATATTGGTTTCTTAGCACACCCATGGCTCTTATTTATAGAATTCATACATGGAAAAATGTAATTGGTTCATAGTGTGAACAAAGGGCCTTTTAGGGCACCCTCTAGCCCTTGACCAACCCCCAAGCTAGATTTCGCTCAGATATGAGTGTCAAATCGTGTTGGGGGTCAGACCAGAAGTGGTTGAGGGGACGACAAGATCCATAAATACATCGTTCATAGAAGTACATGGATTTTCTCATACACAGTCATGCATTTTGCGCATAGTGAGCATTGGGGCCTATGTTGGTCTGTGCACTGTGCACGTGCTCCCTTTGGTGATTTTGTGCATTCTTATTTTTGACCCCAATTACATAGTTTTTTTCCTTCTTGATGAATTTTAGCTTTGTAGGTGGAATAATTGTTGTTAGCATTGATGTTTTCTTTGACCATTTGCATGCAATGTTTCGAACGAGTTTTCAGTGATAACACCTATGTTCATCAAAGCTACAACAGAGCCATACATAGCTCAATCAGACATAGCCCCTTTCAGGTGGGGTTGGGATTTCAACCATTGGGTCCCATGGATGTTGCACTACCCCTTATGGCCACCCAGGAAGACTCGTCGCATGTTCCAACTAATGTTGACAAAAAAACCCGATTCATTGAGTGGATCCAAAACATATGCGAACAGGTTCAGGATATTTTACAGAAATCCAATGCCAAGTACAAGCAACGCTGTGATCAACAATGGGTGCTACACCAGTTTCAGGTGGGAGACAGAGTTTGGTTGTAATTGCAGAAAGAACGCCTTACAGGGCCTCATCAGAAGCTTCACCCACTCCATTATGGACCCTACACCATCACTCAGGTTGTGGGTGACAATGCTTTTGAGAGAAACCTTCCCCCATTCCTTGGATTTCACCCATAATTCAATGTGGACCTCCTTCAACCTTATTTTCCACCATTATTGGACACCTCGAAGATAGAAGAACAGTTGACACCAACATAGCTCAACCCTAAATTCATGGAAAAGGAATCCATTAATAATATTGTGGACACACAGGTTAAGGGCACTCGCTAGCAGAGGATCCAACTTTATCAGGTTCTCAAAGCAGGGCAGCTCCTGCACCAAGGAAAGTGGCTCACCCGAGGCCAAATTCAACAGAAATGTCCTCATCTGATCGGGGAAATAAATGAAATCGACACCATTGCTTCATAAGGGGGGAGGATTGATCCAAGAGGATCTCGGTGGCCACCCACCTTGTCCAACTGGCTCAAAATATTTTTTTGGCAACTTACTATTTTTAGTAGTTTTTCGGTTCCTAAACTTTCGGGGCCATTTTGAGGGCCTAAATGATGTTTTTTTATGATAGTTGAAGGATTTAATTGAGCCGCTAAATGAATCCCCTCATCAATACCTTTTCAGCGAGCTATCGTGCACCCTAAATGGAGATCTTATGAAAAAGTTACGAGGCCATGAAGTTGATGTACTAACTTACCCCCAGCAGGGCCCACATGACTTTTGGCACTTCATCTCATAGGGTCAGGGTTTTATATGTCTAGGGTTTTGGCATTCATGATTATTATAAAACGGCCTTCAGAGCCTCATTTTACTCATCTTCTTGCGAATGAGCATAGTCGTAACATCTCTTCTCAGAGATAAGATGCCACCATTCTAGCAAGCTTGTTTTCAGTCCGCATTTTACAGTTTTCAGAATATTTCTTATTTAATAGAAACCGAGTTTTATTGTATCTCTTTTATTGTTCAATATGTCTCTATTTTAATATTATAAATCTATGGTTTCATTTAATTATGCTCATAAATCCAGAACAAAAGAACATGAGAATGAAATCCTGGTGTCTACTCCTCCCTTTGATGAAGTCATCCAAGTTTTCATTCCTCCTCTACAAGAAGAAGAGAATGTGGTGAGTCATTTTCCTTTTCAGGTTTTTGATGACGGTTTTCTCTATGATGTAGAAGGTGAAGAAATAGAGGAACCATTGGATGCACCAATCCATTCATGTTATAATTAAAGTGATGAGCTGATTGAGAATATTGATGAGTTTATACATGTTGGGGGACATAAATGGGATGTTATTTGTTATGATGGAGATCCCATTTACAACATTGAAGATCATTTCCAATTGTTTCCTTAACAACTATCATATGTGATTGTTGTTGATTCTAACATTTGTAAAAAAGGAGATGACATGATTACAAATGTATTCCAAACACCTAAGGATGACTTAATGCAGTATTCCCATAATTATTTTTGGACATACCTTGATTATTTTGATGAATATTCCTTTGAGCACTTGGATATATTCTATGAAGAGGAGTTTCGACCAAAGTTGTGCTCAGATTTTGATGAGGGTGAGGACATGATTTTCCTGGAGCAAGATACTTGTGATGAGGTTTCCCAACCTCCTTATTTTCCTGTGTCTCTCTATGTCACTAAGGATGTATTTGGGAAATGTGTCCCTTGTCCTAGGTGGTTTCCATGGCAAAGATTTCTCTTTGAATTTAAAGATAGATTAAAAATTTCTAGAAGAAGTCTAATACCTTGATCTTTTGACCTTTCCCTAACAAGTTGTCAGTCATCCACTTGATTCTTATTCATCTCGTCCCAGACTTGAGGGAGTTATGAGGTTTAAAATAGTCAATATTCCGACTCTTTGAGTCAGCCTCTCGAGTCCTCACCATTTCACAACCCTTTTCACAGATGGATTGATCATTTTTATGGATGTATGACTTGGCATCATTTTGTCCCTCTCTCCCGCCTCCATGAGTTATATTTTATGATTTCTTATTATAATATGAATGCTCTAACTCATATTATTTGTGTGCTTGAATTATCCTTTCTATTTTTTATGATGAATCACAAAGATAGATCTTATGATACATTTATAGCATGGTTGTAATGTTTATATGATTATACCTAGCATTGATACTAACATTGGTTAGTGTAGGTAGGTAAGAATTCTCATCTTGTAGTTCATTGTATATATCTTGCATGTTTCATATCATGATAGTATAGTTTAAATTTATCTTAGATTTATTTTCATACATGCATATGATTTACATGTTTTCATTGAAAAGTTAGAGTATAATTTTCTTTTCATCATTTACATTTTTATTTTGATCGTCTTTTATAAGAACAACGAGTGATATCGCCACATTGGGTACTTCAAAATTTTACTTGAATGTGCAGAAAAGGTCATACCAGATATTTTGAGGCTCTCATGTGCTCTACGATGAGTAGATGTCTTGAGGCCCACAAGTAGCATACATGGAGTGTTGAGGCCCATGGGTAGCATACATGGAGTGTCGAGAGCTAGATTGACTATCATAGCCCTGCAGGACCCCTCTCATTCATTGATGCACCATCATACGCCACCAACAACATAGCATCACAAATCACATCAACCTAGCCCTAGAGGAAAGTAGGTCTTTATTCATGAGGTAATAAGTATGGTTTCGTGGTAAGTGTCACCCTAATAATTGAAACATTTGAACATGTTGCAAATAATTCTTTCTTGATTATCAAACGTTTTCTTGCGAATTATACTATTTTCCTTATTTAACCTTGGTGGATTTCATTTCGTCCTAGTAAGTTGGTCACCCTTGGGTATGGGGATCTATTGGGGATTCCTTGAAGATTCATAATACATTCCCAATCATACTTGTCACTTTCTATACTTCTTACCTTTCGTCTCCTCATATTTTGGGATTTTTGGGTGCACTGACCCAAGAAGGGATTGTACCTCATTTCATGGGAAGAAGGGGTTGAAGGCCCAGAGGGAATGTAGCTGGAAAAAGATAAAATAAAATATTATAACCTTCTATATGATCCCCCAAGGATCTCTTGAGAATGATGAAATGATTCTCCAAAAAAATCAAAGACCTACAAGAAACATTTTCATATTATATATACCTCCCACTTGTTGAGGTATCTACACAAGTGCATTACAACATTTTATTTACCCCTATGGAACTTTGGTATACCTCTCCCTTCAAGTGACATTGGCATACTACCTCCCAAGTTTTATGTTACCCATTTGGAGTACCCAAATGTTCTGGAATATAATTAATTAATGGAAAATAAAAGAGGTTTGGAAAAAGGATGCATTGAAAATGAAGGTACAACACACCCTCTACAAAGGAACCCATAAATGAGGCAATATGAACCCTTGTATTTCACAAACCCCATTCCCAAAAATTCCCCCCCATCCACTTCATCTTCTTCACGTGACTTAGATGGGTTTCTCTTTAAAAAAAACTTGACTTGAGGACTGGTTGGTCTAATAGGATGCCTTGACACCCCTCCCACACCTAAATTTGACAAATTCTATAACGAATTTGAGAATTTGTTTAGTTTGAAAGGGAGGGTTTGATGCACATGTTCGGGTGGTTTTATTATAACATGCGGCTTACTAGGCATGATCCTGTGACTTATAGACTTTGGAGGGCGTTTCTATTTTTTTTTTGCAGGACCTTGTCCGATGAACAATTATTCATGGGGAGATGACTTGTTCAGACCTTCATGAAGGCTTTGGATCTCAAGGACGAATGCAAATCCCAACGTCTCGAGTAGGGACATGATGAATTTATTGCATAATGAAGAAAGGGGTTGCTGCCTTTGGAGGCACTCTGGAAGGCCTATATGAAGAGTTACCGGCTCCTCCCACCTGGGCGTTATCTCTTGGGAGATTTAGATGTCACTCTAGTATCCCATGACATCACCTAGGGCTAAGGTTTGATTGGAGGACATTGATGAGGTTTTGGCACATGTGAACATGACTTAGGGCCTTTGGAGGCCTATTAATACATATTCCTTTCCCAATGTCCCACCTTGGAGCTCAACATCACCCTAGAAGGACATGACATCACCCTTTTGAGGGTTATTATGTAGAAATTGAAATTATTTTTAATTTTAATGAGAAAACTTAGAAGTAGGCTCATATTTGTGAAAAGACAAAACTTTTGGATAATAAGGCCAGGATTTCCCATATAAATATGGGTGTCCTAATTCATTTTTCAATCATAAATCTCCTCACTTAGATATAAGACTAAAATTTGTGCCCTTTTAAGGGTTATTAGATGAAATTTTGATGCCCACATTCTTGGAGACTTGTTGTGGATGCTTCTTGGATAATTCTTGGTGAAACTTTTGGCAATCTAGGGTTTTGATGCTAGATTATTCTTGGTGAAGTAAGTAAATATGAAATTTTCATTTCACGTTAAATGGATATGGTATGTTTACTTGTTCATGTTGAATATTATGAAATTGATTGCTTGAAACCCTAGGAGTAAGAAACACAAGTTATTTCTTTCTTGCTCTTTGTTTGCAAATATTGCTAAAGAAGATATGGTCAAGACAAGATTCTAAATCCCTAAAGTGCAAGCACTTTAGAAGCATTGTTCTAGTTCTTATTGCATGAATATATTTCAATCATTCAAGGAGAGGAGCTTACATTAGGGCCTTAAAGTGTTACACTCTAGTGAATTCCTTCTTCAAAAGACTTGAATGCTTGAGGCCTTGAATTGCCAACACCTTTAGCATTCATCTCTCTATCCTTTGAAAAGTATTATAATTGATTTCTCCAAGTTAATTGTGTTGATATAATTGACTCCATAATACCTACAAGCACTATTTTCTTACATCTCTCTTGTTGAAGGATTGATAAAACACTCAGACAATACTCTCTTAAGCTTTCACTAACTATCTCTAACCCTAAATTAGCCTAGATTACTAATCTACTTGTTGTTGTTACAAAACAATGTTACGACCATACTAATTGTTGCAATATTTTGCATAACAAGATTTAAATGATAGCTAACACACTCAGAAATATGTTATAACAAGTGCTAGTCATTCTACCCAATTAATGCTAAGTTTTCACTATCTGTTCAAGTATTTATAAATTGTTTTTCTTACAGTTGTTACAAATGATCATTTATCATTGTAAACTTGATTATTTTTGTAATTATATATCATCTAGCTTATATTCACATTGTCTACTATCTACTGAGGCTTTACTATCATTTTAGCAGTTGGAATTGCTATATATATGTTGTATTGGTTTTGTTTTGGGAAGGTACACAAATTGCTCTTTGTTTTCCTCAATTTCTCATACATTGACCTTGTGACTTTGGTAACCAATGAGAGGGGGAATAAACTTGATCTAACCTTACCTTTCCATCCCTTTAGGTTACCGGGGCTGCCTCCCTTGGGTTGGACTTTTATCCATCCCTAAAACTAAGGATTTCTCACTGAGTTGCAATGGTGAGATATTGTTACACCAATTTCAGCTACTTGTCCTGGGATTTGGACAAATACAAATAGTGAAATAATAGGGGGTATACATAGGTAAACAGGGAAATGGGGGAGAGAGGGGGAGAGAGAGGAAGGGCGATACAAAGTTGGGGGGGGAGAAGGACAAAGGGAAATAGGGAGGGGGAAAGAGACAAAGGGAGGGAGGGAGGGACAAAGATAGAGAGGGAGTAGGTGTGAGACTACGAGGCATGGTGTTGGCCCCTAGATATGGACTAAGGAAGAAAAGAAAGGAAAAAGGAATATAAAAGACGAAGTGTGAACTGCATGGAAGAAACGTTGACTGATATTGGGTTGAAGTGAGCAAAAGAGAAGAAAAGACGGAGCGAAGTAAGAGAAAGAAAGTTGTTAGATGGGGAGAGTGAGGAAGACAGATCAGTAAGGAATATGGATCATGGATGACTCGGCAAGAGAAAAAATCCACTGGTAGATTCTTTGGAGCACCTCGCAAGTAAGAAGGAAATACAGGTTGGTGAAGCGTTGAAAACGTGGGTCAAGTTGACCTATGGTTTTATACACCTAGGTTTCGGCCTAAGGTTGTCCGAGAGTCATTGTAATGTATAAATAAAGGTCAAGAGGACCTAGGAGATGGTCGAGTATGTAATGAGTGATTATTGTGGTTGAGAGAGAGAAGTATTTTGTTGAAAGAGAGTCTATGTTGTAAGATATTTAGTTGGGTGCAAAGATCAACCCTGTAGTTGGGTGCACAGGGAGGGAAGAGAGGAGGAGAGAAATAAAGAGAGAGATCTACAAGCTAGGAGCAGATAGAATTGTATGCTTTCATTTAATATATTATAAGCATAGTTCTATGGACGTAACCCTAGGGAAAGGACGAACCGCGTATATCCTATTGTGTGTGATTGATGTTGTGTTATTCTGATCTCTGATATACTGTTAATTCAATATTGTGGTAGATCTGAGATATAGTTCACGTAGTGGGCTTAAGAAATATAAAGAATAGATAGATCTGTGTGAGAGTGTTGCCCTAGATCCACTTTGCATTTCCTCTGGTTATAGACACATGTGTCCTGCAACCCCCTAAATCTACTGCGGGTGAGACTACATTTTCTTTGCAGGTGTTGCCAAAAGGGCCAGTAGTTAGGGCTTGTTGGTGTGTTGTTAGAAATGAACCCCAAGTCTGCCCCTGTGCCAATAAATGGTTTTGTTGCCAAGACCTAGATATTCTTGAGGGAATGCCAAGGTGGTTTCCATCGAAGATAGAGATTAATAAGTGGATAGAATAACAAGAGAAGGAATTTGATGAAGCTTATAATAACAACCCTAATCTTAGTATAGAGGATTGGTTGGGAAAATATATCTTTACTGATATACACGAGATTTTCTTTGGAGGGATTCATCAGGAGATATATGAGTGGTTAGCCAGATTGGCAGATACCCAGTTTGAGATCAAACTCAGACTACCTATGGTTTGGACGTCGGTGTTGATCAAGAAGGTCAAGAGAGTTGATAACGTCGCGTCAAGTGTAGTAGATCATTGGTTTGATATTACCATTGGAGGGTATATCACTGAGTTTTCTATTAATAGAGTATAATCATGTAGCCAAGAAGAGAAATATTTCTTTAAGGGACTGAGAGGAATTTTTTTATACTTATTGAAGTTGAAGATCAAGATGTTATTTCATGAGAAGAACATCTTAAAGATACATTAGTGGGTCAGATTGAAAAAGATAATGTTGAAGAATTCAAACAATGACAGTTATACAGAGGCTGGACATACGCATAGTGGGAGAGAGTTTAGAGAGGTTCCTCTTCTGAACCTGTTTAAGAATAACTACGAAGATGAAGGATTCTACAGTGGAGAAGAGGCAGATCTGACAAATGAAGAGAATTCAGAGTCCTCTAGGGCAGAGGAAGGGAAGATTGAAGAACCTCGTTGGGAAGAATAAAAAACTTCAAGAACTGCGCAGACTGTTGAAGTAAGTACTATTATGCCTCTTGTTGTTTTAACAACATTAAGTAACCAGAGTAACCTAAGTTATCAAAACACTCATAGAATTGGTACAAGCGGTTCAGTGCATACTCAGTTAAGAACCCTATGAAGATCTATGGAATATGAGATGAGGTTACCCACCTTTAGGGGAGATGGAACTGAATATCCTGACTAGCATTAGTTCTTATGTGAAGTTGTATGGAGTATTAAGAATTTCACCAACGAAGATGTTAAGAGAGTGCAGTTTAGTACCACCCTAAGAGATCATGCGTTGAGATGGTACATGAAACTTTTCCAAGGAATTTCACAGCCTAAACCATTGAATGAGATCAAGACTACGTTGATTGCAGAATTCAAGAAACTCAAGATGAAGTTACAACGCATTACATAATTGAAAGAAATAAAGTACAGAGTATCTGAACCTATTTGGGAGTTTGATCAGAGGTTTAAGACCTTAACCAACCGGTTGAATTTTTAGATCCCAGACGAGAAGAACAAGGAATGGTTCACTGATGCCCTCTTACCACACATCAGAGTCCCTCTAATGCAACATAAGATCTCTTCACAAGCTGAAGCATTGGATATTTTCATTAAACTATAATCAGCCCCTGTGGGAGAGTCCAGTTTAGGTATGAGTCAAATTTTGAGTCCACTAACTAGCTTATCACTGCAGGTCGAAGATATGAAAAAGGATAAGGGAAAATATAAAAGAGAAGATATTTGTTGTATCATATGTAAATCATAAGGTCATGATAAGGAGAATTGTCCTCTATTCCATTATTACTTGGCTTTAGGAGCCCCGATCCCTTTGAAGCAGGTTACTCTACCTTGGTGCGAGGTATGTAGAAATATACATCTCCCTGGAGAATGTTATTACATGAAACAATATGTCCAAACACCTACCAACCTTTACTGCACATTCTATAAATCAGTGGGGCATGATGATAGGGATTGTAGGGATTATGACCTCATGCATGAAATTTCAAGGGATATATACAAAATTCAAGGAGAAGTACAAAAAGAAGGATATACTACGTAGTTTAACTCCCCAGGAAGATGAAACTTCAACCCTCGTGGAAGATTCAGAGGAAGAGGAGGGGGAGGAGGCATGGGCCGAGGTCGAGGACAGATAATTTGTTATAACTGCGTACAACCAGGTCACTTGTCAAGGGACTTTCAGAACCCTTGTACCACTTGCAGTTACTACAACTCATTTGAACAAGTCATATAATATTGTCCTGTGTTGTTAGCCAAACTTAAGGAAAGACGAGGAGGAAAACAACACGTACAACTAATCACAACAGAACCTTGCGGAGGGTATCCCAGAGTTTTCATTATCACTAGAGGAGGTGCTACTACAAGAGAAGATAGGGTGACTCCATGGAAGACTACAGAACAACCAGGAGTTAGAAAAACTACAGAGAATACACAAGAGTTTTATCCAAATAAAGAGAAGCAAACATTTGAAGAGGAAATAAAAGAGTTTGGAAGAGATCAGGTTTTTTCCTCAAAGGCACAACCAGAAGTGAGAGAATGTGGAATGCCCCTGGCTTTTGATCAATCTACTTAGCTTGGAGAAGGAAAATAGGTAAGCAAACTTATCGAATTATTATGTACTTGCATTAATTTGATTTAGGATGAAAAAGCCATACAAGAACTACAAAATTTGATCAGACAGTATGAGATAGGAAGGTAAGATCCTCTACTGGATAAAGAAGTACATAAAATATCCAAAAAGAGAAGGACAAATAATGAATTACACCTTAATTCCCAAATTGGAGATTATGTGGTCCTTGACTTAGGGTCAGAGGTCAATGTTATGAAGAAGAAGACCTGGGAATTGATGGGAAAACCTAAGTTGATTTATTCCCCTATCAGGCTTAGGATGTCTAATCAGTAGGCAGTAAGCCCCTTTGGTAGGTTGGATCATGTCCCTATGGATATCGATGGGGTAAGAACATTTGTGGACTTCGAGGTGATCGAGATAGTTGATGAAAGTTGTCCTTATCCCATGTTGTTAGGAATTGATTGGGATTTCAACAATTACATTTTTGTTTACTTAAAGAAAATAATAATTCCATTTGAAGGTGATGGCCTTAGGTTCATTACACCTCTGGATCCCGATGAAGGTCGAAGATACACAAAACCCATCTAAGGAGAAGATTGTGCATATGAGCTAGAGAATATATATAAATTGACAACAAGACTGAAGGATTACATCAACCCTACAAAAGATGTGAATTCGAGTTGGCGAAGTGATAGTGCATGCTCATCAGACTCAGAAGAAGCATTGGAGAACCGACAGAACAAAATGTACGAAGTTTTTGCATGGAGATGTTCTATATTAACCAGGGAAGTTCACTGGATTGGCACATAAGTAAGTAACTTGCCCACATTTTATGGTTTAAATCACTTAGAAATGTTCTTACTGTAATTTGAAGAAGTTGTACCAAAAAAATAGAGATTGTCAGCACTGGATGAGGCTTTGAAAGATACTCCAGCAAGATGGCGGGGAACACATAAAAATATCATTGTGGACTGGGTGCAATATCGCACTCTGATGATAGTGTGCTTTTCAGAGAAGATAGAAAGATGTGAAGTTAGATACACAGGTCAAAGTTGTCTGAAGGACCATGTGAGAAGCTGTGAGGAGGCCTAGAGAGGAATTCCTTAGGAGCAGTGGGTACACAAATTCATTAACACACTGGATACAACACCTATCAACCAGTACCTTCAAGCAGAGTTGTGACTCACCACTGCATATTGGAAAGGTATGACTCAGAACTTTGTAGCCTCATTTTCATTTGAAATCCAGTACCCTTCAGTAGATCAAGCATGACAGGTTTTAAGACAAAAGGTATTTGAGGAGGCACCTGATCTCCCTGTGGAGAAAGACGAGGATGAATGGACTGTGCCCCTTCAGAAACTGCAAGGATGTTAATATCAATGACGATGAAGACAATGATCCTAGAAATGTGAACATCATAGAAATAGAAGGTTAGAGAGACGTAGAACGACTAGGAGTCAAACTACCTTTCATTGGACAACTCATCAAAATCAAGAAAGTTAATATTGGAACAGAGAAAGAACCTAAGATTGATAATGTAGGGGATGACTGGGATTTGAGAGTACCAACAGTACTATGGGCCTATAGAACTACTTGCAAGAAGCTAACAATGTAGACTCCCTTTAAGTTGGTGTATGGCCTTAAGCAGTTGTCCCTATGGAATATTTGGTTCCTAGTCTCAAAATTGCAACATTCACAAATATGGATGACATCGGCGTTGTTCAAGAGAGGCTTGCGTAGTTGGTAGAACTAGAAGAAGATCAATTTGTTGCAGGATTCCATCAATAGGTACAAAAGGAACGAGAAAAGGCCTATCATGATAGGCACATCAAGAAAAAATCCTTCAAGCAAGGAGATTTGTTATTGGTATATGACAACAAGTTCATGAAGCATCCAGGGAAGTTCAGGAGACATTGGCTTGGGCCATATGAGGTTCTTTATGTTACAGAAGGAGGATCTTCACAGTTGAAAACTTTGAATTGAGAATGAAAGGAAGGTTTGGTGAATGGGAGCCGGTTGAAATTGTACTATGACAACCAACTGCCCCGCAGCTCTCAATAAAAGCATAAGGAGAAGGGTCTAGGTACCAGGTGTAGTTGAAACTAGGTACCAGACACAGAAAAGACAACTCACACAAGGAAACAAGGGCGGGACAAAGTAGAAAGACAGGCTACACTACGCAGTTTGAAGTTGAAGAAAAGCGGAAGACTCAGATCAAAGTGCCTCGGGATAATTCACGGGTGAGTGTTGGGGGCCTATTAGGCATTGGGTATGGACTAAGGAAGAAAATTAAGGAAAAAGGAAGATAAAATATGAAGTGCAAACTGTGCGGAAGGCAATTTGATTGAGATTGGGGTGAAGTGACCAAAAGAGAAGAAAAGACAGAGCGAAGTAAGAAAAAGAAAGCCATTATACAGGGAGAGAGAGGAAGATAGATCAGCAAGGAAGATGTATCATGGATGACTTAGCTAGTGGAAAAAGCCATTGGTAGATGCTTTGGAGCACCTCGCAAGTAAGAAGGAAATACAGGTTAGAGAATCCTTGAAAATGCAGGTCAAGTTGACCTAGGGTTTTAGACACCTAGGGTTTTGGTATTTAGGGTTTTGACACCTATGTTTCGGCCTAAGGTTGTATGAGAGTCATTGTAATGTATAAATAAAGGTCAAGAGGACCTAGGATGGGGTCGAGTATGTAATGAGTGATTATTGTGGTTGAGAGAGAGAAGTATTTTGTTGAAAGAGAGACTGTGTTGTAAGATCTTCAAATGGGTGCGAAGATCAACCCTGTAGTTGGGTGCGAAGGGAGGGAAGAGAGGAGAAGAGAAATAAAGAGAGAGATCTGCAAGCTAAGAGAAGATAGAACTGTATTCTTTGATTTAATATATTATAAGTGCAGTTATGTGGACGTAGCCCTAGGGAAAGGGTGAACCACATATATCATGTTGTTGTGTGTGATTGATGTTGTGTTATTCTGATCTATGATATATTGTTAATACAATATTGTGGTAGATCTAAGATATAGTTCACATAGTAGGCTTAAGAAAGATAAAGAATATCTAGATCTATGTGAGAGTGTTGTCCTAGATCCACTTTGCATTTCCTCTAGTTGTAGACACCTGTGTCCTACAACCCCCTATAGCTACTTCGGGTGAGACTGCATCTTCTTTGTAGGTGTTTCTAAAAGGGCCAGTAGTTAGGACTTGTTGGTTCACTGTTAGAACTAAACCCCGGTTTTGCCCCTATGCCAACACATGGTGAGGCAAATTCTAGGTCTAGGTCATGGTCTAAGTCTAGGTCTAGGTCTATGTCCAAGTCTTTACATGCCTTTCTATGTCTAGGTCAAGGTCATGTCTTTCCTTACCATGCCTTGCATTGCAATGTACCAAACGTGTTAGTGTGTAAGAGTGTGAGAGGGAGAGAGAGGAATACAAAGAGGGGAAATAGAGAGAGTGTGTGGGAAGGAGAGAGATGAAGGCATAGAGAGTGGTTAGAAAGAGTGTGTGTGAGAGTGTGGTAGGGAGAGAGAGGAAGGTATAGAAGGGAGATATAGAGAGAGTGTGTGAGAGTGTGAGAGGGAGAAAAAGGGGTAGAGAGAGACTGAGACTGAGACTAAAAACTAGGAAAGAGAGAGGAGGAGGA
>SNQJ01S0018799.1:151603-171919 GCA_010110895.2 Picea sitchensis | reverse complement strand
GGTTTTGACACCTATGTTTCGGCCTAAGGTTGTATGAGAGTCATTGTAATGTATAAATAAAGGTCAAGAGGACCTAGGATGGGGTCGAGTATGTAATGAGTGATTATTGTGGTTGAGAGAGAGAAGTATTTTGTTGAAAGAGACACTGTGTTGTAAGATCTTCAGATGGGTGTGAAGATCAACCCTGTAGTTGGGTGTGAAGGGAGGGAAGAGAGGAGAAGAGAAATAAGGAGAGAGATCTGCAAGCTAAGAGAAGATAGAACTGTATTCTTTCATTTAATATATTATAAGTGCAGTTATGTGGACGTAGCCCTAGGGAAAGAATGAACCACACATATCATGTTGTTGTGTGTGATTGATGTTGTGTTATTCTGATCTATGCTATATTGTTAATACAATATTGTGGTAGATCTAAGATATAGTTCACATAGTAGGCTTAAGAAAGATAAAGAATAGTTATATCTATGTGAGAGTGTTGTCCTAGATCCACTTTGCATTTCCTCTAGTTGTAGACACCTGTGTCCTACAACCCCCTATAGCTACTTTGGGTGAGATTGCATCTTCTTTGCAGGTGTTTCTGAAAGGGCCAGTAGTTAGGGCTTGTTGGTGTGTTGTTAGAACTAAACCCTGGTTTTTCCCATATGTCAACACATGGTGAGGAAAATTCTAGGTCTAGGTCATGGTCTAAGTCTAGGTCTATGTCCAAGTCTTTACATGCCTTTCTATGTCTAAGTCAAGGTCATGTCTTTCCTTACCATGCCTTGCATTGCAATGTACCAAACGTGTTAGTGTGTGAGAGTGTGAGAGGGAGAGAGAGGAATACAAAGAGGGGAAATAGAGAGAGAGTGTGGGAAGGAGAGAGATGAAGGCATAGAGAGTGGTTAGAAAGAGTGTGTGTGAGAGTGTGGTAGGGAGAGAGAGGAAAGTATAGAAGGGAGATATAGAGAGAGTGTGTGAGAATGTGAGAGGGAGAAAAAGGGGTAGAGAGAGAGTGAGAGTGAGACTAAAAACTAGGAGAGAGAGAGGAGGAGAAAGAGAGAGGGGGGTAATAGGGGAGGGACGAACAAATGAGCAGAGAGAGAGGGAGGGGGTGATAGAGAGGGAGTGGGTGTGAGAGATTGAGTCATGGCAAGGAAAGGTCTATGTCTAGGTATTTCCATTCCTTTCGATGTCTAGATCTTTCCATCGCTAGGTCTTTCCATGTCTAGGTATTACCATGTATAGTAGTGTGAGAGGGAGATAGAGAGGTGGAGTAGAGAGATAAAGAGATGGAAGGGAGGTAGAGAGAGGTAAAGAGAGAAAGGGGGGAGAGAGAGGGAGGGTGATTCAACATGTGTGGGAGAGAGGAGTATATGTAGGAGAGAGAGAGAGAGAGGCGGGGGGGGATGGAAAATAATATGATATAAGAGCACTTTTGCGCTATTAGGATTCCATGTGCGTTCCTGGAGCACATGTGTAATATAAGGAATGTGTGTGCGTTATTAAGAATGTGTGCACGTTATTTTGAATTCATTTTTTTAGGGAGGAATTGACAACTTTAACATGTGTGTATGTTGACTTGGTTGTCTCATATTTAGATTTGTGATGACAAACCTAGTGGTTCAGTCTGGAAATTGATAGAAACCTCTATTTTGTGAATACCTATCTATATCTTTATTTTTTACGCTATTTTTCCATACACTACACAATTCATTGAAGAAACTACATACATAGATAGAGGTTCTTTTTCATTTAAATTAATATTGTTTATTGTTTTTAATCTATTTTTGTCTTCGCATATATCAAAATCCTAGAATACATAACTCTCTTATTTCTACAATGTTTTGCAGGATTAACCATTTGTAAAATGAGTTATATGTTGCACTAGATGAGACCGATATCTACTATCTAAAAAATATATTTTGATCATGTTAAGACCTTCTTAGCCAACATGAACAAAATTTATTGTAATTTCAAGGATTTCAAGGATATATTGACTTTCATAATTTAAAAAAATATATAAATTAATATTATAAATTTCAAAAAAATACATCTCATTAGAAAAGTGGATTCTCTACAAATATACAACTTTTTGGAATGAAATTTCATCATTAAGGTACTCAACACATGCATGAAAAAAAACATATACCTTATATCTTTCTAAAACAAATAGCACACCACTTTTAGAAAAAATCAAATTTCACATAGTTATTCACAATTTCTATGAATAAAAGTTGTAGGAAACCTAATTCTTTTCCTTTCTTTGAACTTTGAACCAACCCTAAACCATCATTTTTCAACCATAACCTACTAGTATCTCGATGGATACTTGACATCAAAAATTTTCAAGTTCCACTTGTCTACGTTATTACTTCAAAATTTCTTGCCCAATTCTTGTGGAAAGTGAAAAATGTTTGTCGTATGTTGATAGCTATTGCATTTTTTGTTATTGTTCCTCCAACCTAGTGAACTAAACAACTTCAATGACATTTCAATGGAAAGTCAATAACCTAAATTTCAGGGATATAACTTACCTTCAAGTCAATAATAACTAGAAAACAATAAGAGGAACGTGACATGATTTCTTTCACACAGGTCCATATTCAAATCTGATTATTGAACACTTTCAATGGACACATACATTCATTGCACTATAGAAATGCAATTAGTAATAATTGCTTATGGTTGATTATGTAAGAGTTGGTAGTGTGGGGCTCTCTTTGCTTGGTTGTAAGTGAAAGGAGAATGGGTTCACAAGTTCCCCTTCTCATGCTGCCACTTTAAAAATTCAAAATTTCCGGGATAGTCCTATCACTTGCCATTGCTATCACTTGTGGAGAATGGTTCCATAAGTTCCATTTGGCCATGATATCATTTCAAAATTTTGGGTAAAACCATATCAGTACCCACTGCTACCACTTTAAAAGTTATTATAGAAAGGAGAATGGGTCTACATGTTCCACTGGGCCATGCTGCCACTTCAAAATAAAAATATCAGAATGTCATTACTCTACTCGTCCATGACTAGAATGAATCCAAACAATTGTCAAAGTGTCATTACTAAATGAGTTCACAAATCAGGCTATCAATATACAGTCTGTTGCGCAGCATTCAATATTGTTGCAAATAATATATATAATCAGATCACTACAATATATATTTTCTCATATCACTTTGATATATACATCGAAATATATCTAATGATATATATACCAAATGTTGCAACATTCAATATGAAAAAACAGAATGTATATGGCAGAGACTATCCACCATGCAGGAGCCCAGTCATTGGGACTCCCTCATGGTGCCAGTTTCATACCATGCCATGTATTCAAGTACCTTTTCCGACCTCTTCTCCCTTGTCAGATTCCGGCAACGAATTTCGGTCCGTTCTGAATCCAAACATCGTCTCTGTTTGCTTTA
Organism: Picea sitchensis; assembly: GCA_010110895.2. Lineage (NCBI taxonomy): Eukaryota > Viridiplantae > Streptophyta > Pinopsida > Pinales > Pinaceae > Picea > Picea sitchensis. The sequence goes on along the minus strand of SNQJ01S0018799.1, from coordinate 168,517 downwards.
CTCTCGTCTCTTGTGGATGGTTGCAATCCAATACCCACAAACCTGCTAGCATTAAGCACATTCAATGTCGTAAACATCAGCAGACAGTCCTGTGAAACCTGAGGGGACTGCAACATCATGGTAAATTTTAATTTGAATATGAGCGCGCCCATTATAGTCTCTGCCTAGTTTTAAGCACATTCAATGTCGTAAACATCAGCAGACAGTCCTGTGAAACCTGAGGGGACTGCAACATCATGGTAAATTTTAATTTGAATATGAGCGCGCCCATTATAGTCTCTGCCTAGTTTTAATGAAAAATGCCCCCCTCCCTGCGACCATTTGAATTTGAATTTTGATGTATCGCCTCGTTATCAAAAACTTGATCTACAATTGTTTTATGTTAGCCAGCTTGTTGAAAATCTGGCTATATTCAAAAGTTGCTCTGTTATATTCAAAAGGATATAATATTTTACAAAAACAGCAACAATTGGCAGCTACAGGAGGCCTGTGTAGTGTTGTTTGCTGCTCGCTGGTGTCATGAAAATACAATGTAAAAACACTCAGATTGTCAAAGTTACATTTTTTATCGGCCATGAACTCTGTTCATAGGTGACTCCGGCTGGTGTAATGTGGGCCTTTGTTTAACTTGGAGATTTACATAATGTGTAATAAAATATTGGTTTTATAATATTTTATAAGCATTTGTTTACTCAGTTTAGAAGGTATTCCTAATAAGTTTATTCATATAAATAGTTGCATCATTTAGGAGGATTTAAATTGGGAAATGATTTGAGTAAATATTTTAAGTTATTTTGGAAATTATTTATTAACACGCTATTTTATGGAAATCATTGTTATTCTTTTAATTTGTCTCCATTTATGAAGAGTGAGCGTTATTTGAAAGTATAGATTGTTATTTCAATGTAATCCTAAAAACATTATAGATTGTGAGAAAGGATGCAGTTATATACATCATTGTTCCATTTCCTAGCTTTACATTGTCAACAATAATCCTATAAATTTCCATTGAAGTCCACGAATTTTTATTGTAAATCGCTTTATTATCAAAACAAGTAAGAAAAAATACAAATGGTGGTAAAGGAAGCAGAAACATGGATGCACCCTTCAAACATATTTTATCTCCTTTTTAGAAAATGTCTCCAAAACAATTATTGTGACTTTCTCCTCACTTTAAGAAAATGTCTCCAAAATAATTATTCACCTTTTCTCCTCTCTTTAAGAAAATTTATTCACAATAATTCATTCTTTCCTTGGACATGTTATCAAATTATTGTTGGACACACCTACTACACTTAGAGGAGGAGTGAATGAGTCTAGGGCTCTTTTTCAAAAAATTCCCTCTTACACAAAACTCATTAGCTAGCATTCAACATTTACTCATTACTCATTGTTGTCATTTATAACTAGTTAGATGTGAACATATATCAGAAACATATATTAGCAATATATCAACCACAAATTATCTCCACAAGGAACACAAAGAACACAAGATATATGTACAATTTTATTTTTATTACGGACTACAATCCTTGGGGTTTTTTAGCAACAATTGAATAGAGTATAGTTCTACAAGAGCACGAGCTCTATATGAAAGAATAACATTATATCCTCAACACCAACTGAGATGAGGCAACAATCCTCCACAGATATCAATATGTCATAGGTACGCAACCTGTCGGTAGTGCACCACGCATATGTATGCACCCTACCAGTAGTACAAACCATGTATGTATGTGGCCAACCTATACTACAACCTGCATATACCTTATGAGCTATTAGGGTTTATCCTTTTCATCACATACTCAGATCCTCTGCAACCTGCAATCACATTCTCTTATGTATCTCACTATCCAATCTAACCCACAGCTAGTCACAACACATCCAAGCTCTCCAATAGCCTACTCATGCTTCTCAACCACATAATATGAATCCTACGCAAACATGTGTAAACAACTAGTATATTATAGCCATCATATCAGTACTGAATCATAAAAGTGTTGCTCACTCCATCAACCAACTCAAACCACATCATAACAACCATACCAAGAATGACTTAAGCATTCACTAAAAAATAAGCAAGAGTATCCATCAAGACAACCATGTAACCATACCTTTTGAACCAATGGATGGATCTGATGTATCTGTGCACTTTGGACCTTCCTGGGAGCTTGATCGCAGAATCTAGAACCTCTGCATCTTCTTCTCTTCAAGTTTCCATGGATTTATCAACATGTACTCACCCTAATACACTGACATCCCGCGTATGTACACACCCTAATACATTGTCAGCCTACGTATTGACGCACCCTATACGTAGACAACTCGCGTATGCCTCATAAAATAGAGTTTTTGAACTTTCGAAACTTTCATTGTCAAGATCTCAGACTTAGGGAAACTTCGATGCGTCCATGGGATCCTCCACTTAATCTCTCTCTCAAAATATATCTTCAAGATATGCTCAAGAGATACATAAGAGATACACACAACATCCACCAAAGATACACACAAGAGATGCAATTCACAAGAGACCCTTGCCTCTTATTTATACTCTTCATCTTCTCGGTCACTTAACCCACTTCTAGGTTACTTAACCCATTTATAGGTCACTTAACCTATTTTCCTCATTTTAGGGTTAACCACTGTCCATAAATAGAAATTTCTCCATTACTTTATCATTTAAATATTTATTCCTGACTTTGTCACCTTACTTTAATATTTAAATAATCTGTCTTGATTTTGTCACTTCACTTTATTATTTAAATAGTCCTCCTTGACTTTGTCTCTTGACTTTATCATTTAAATAATAATTTCTTCTTTGCAAGCTCTTTGACTTCTTTGACCTTTTGGGGCTTCAAGGCAACATATGAGGGTCCTCCAATCTTCGTAAGGAAATAAGTCTGAAACCGTGAGGATTTATGTGACATTCCACATACCACCAGAAATGGAATGACAAGAATTGTCCATATAGGATAGTTTCACCAACAACTTCACTGATATTCATCTCACTATTCCACATATAAGCATGGGTTCTCCAACCATACTTCAAGGATAACTTAACCGAAAAGCGTCTTCCCATGAGGGCTTTCACCATAAGGGGACCACTTTGGAGTTCATGCACTTGTGCACTTTAACTATGATAACACTATAATCATCAATCTAACTATGCATCATATATCAAGGAAATCACATCGATACATCTTCATCTTTGCATCATGTATCAATGACAACTCATTGATCCATCTTCATCTATGCATGACATCATATGCATCATATACTTTACATCTATCCATTCTCATCAAGGACAATGCATATTACATTTGTCATCAATCATCAATCAATCAATCCTTTGGCATCAATCAATCACTTGACATCAATCAATCAAACCATTTTCATCAATAACAACACGATCCAACAATATCCCCCTTTTGCATTGATGGAAATACCAACATTGATGTCAACACCAATCATTGATGTCAACATGTAGACAAGGCATGCTTCTACATCAATAGTCATCAAGCATATCAATGTGACTATCTCTCTCGATCAGTAAACATAAATCACATCAATGTGATTATCTCTCCCCCTTTGACATCAATGGAAAAGGGTCATTCTCCCCTTGGGCCTACTCCCCCTGCTTGAAACCTCCTTGGGGATTTTCCCCCTGTCTGAATTCCTTTGATCTTCTTATGAATAATCTCTCCCCTTTTGAACAAGGGATATCACTCTTATGTAATGTTGAAGATACATCGCTCACACTCCTCCTGTGACCATTGCTCCCCCTGGAACTATACCTCTGTGCTCTTTTCTTCAAATATAGGGCTCTTTCCTCCTAGAATCATGGGAAGAAGAATGACTCCCCCTATGGGTATGTCTCCCCCTATATTTTCTGCAATATGAACAATATGCTTCCACTGCAATATGCTTCTGCTACAAATGCTACTACTCAATTGGATCATAGAACAACTGCTCTTTCTATGATGATCCTTGGACCTGTCCATGCATCAAAACTCATGCCATACCATGAAAAAAATGTATATGTCGACAATGAAATAGAGAATCATGAATAAAACATCAACCAAGTATATCATGTACCAAGTTGTGTGCCCACCATGCACAACACCCATGTACATCAACCATGTACATCAACACCATACATTGTGCCATAAGATATCATCAATGGAGTGTGTCAACCATATGCCTCTACCAACATGTCAACCATGTGCATCTACCAACAAGTGTCATATCACCCATGATATGTCTCCAAAATGAACTAAGTACCACATCCATCAAATGTCTCATGTATCAAAGTATATGTTAATCAAGTAATACCAATGATGTACTTTTATCCAAGTACACATCATCCAAACATATACCATCAAACATGTACATCACCATTTGTACCAAGCAAGTACATCAACCATGCACCAATGTCACAACAAAATGAATCTTCATCCATATATGCAAACACCATCATAAAACATGTGCCAATCAAACTAGTAGTAGGTGCCTCTACCAATGTAATAGAAGTGTACCAATCATGCATCACCTATATGACTCACCAATGATGTACAACATGATCACCTCATCAACTCACCAACTCACCAACTCACCACCTACATGTCCCAATATGTAGTCCCACCATATGTCAAATGCATGCACCAAGATATCCAACAAAAATGCTTCAGTAATACATCATAAGATATATCAATGAAACTCAAATGTGTACCATCCATGTACACCAATAGATCAACATCAATCCTCCATTCACTATAGAAAATACTAAGTATCCAACAACACATGTACTAGTAGTATGTTTCAAATAGAATAATGACATATCTAGCTAGCATCATCATGATATATCATGTAACCAAGGTGCCATAACTTCACTGTCATAACCAACATTGTTCTTCAATAGAAAAATGTCTCAATCCATACTCATGGGTTAGTACCATGCATCCAAGCTAGCCTTTCAGTATTTTTTATCATCACATTACATAATCCAATATAGTATCATGAAAACCTGCATCAAACAGTGTCAGAACCTGCAACAAACCATGTCAGACCCTACATCACAGAGTTATACCATCACATCAAGTTGCAACCCCTGTGCATAGCCCTTTTTCCCTAGGATTTACCACATATAAGCGGCATTTTGCATAGACAGATCGCGTATGTACACGACCTATTCAAGGTCAACATGCGTATGTATGCGATCGATACCACTATCACCCCCATATTCTTCAGTAGATGACACACTTGAGCCTTCTTTAAGGATTCCATTATGATCTGGATGTTCATTCTTCTTCACCCACTTCTAAAGGTGTCCCTGCTTCTCAGAACTTGAGATTTGAGCTTCCATATTTTCAAATATGTCTCCCTTCCTTACTTCATTCCTTCTTCTAGTCATACTATATGAATTTCTCATCATGGACCTTCTTCTTGTGTTCTAGCAATCCTGGGATTTGTGGCCAAATCCAATATAGCTTTGTGACAGTGAACAACAATGTGTCCCACTTGATCACATCTCCAACACCTTATGGTGTTATGAAATCTTCCATTAACTCTCCTTACATAAGATCTACATTCCAAAGCTTTGTGGCCATATTCATTACATGAATAACATTGACCATGAAAAACACTTTCATACCTTTGCTTTGGTGTCCATTTTTTTTGACGTGTAAAGTTGGCTTCTTGAAGTCTTCCTTGCTTTGTTCTTTTGAACCTTTCCTTACCTTTTGTGGCAACATTGTCCTCGTCCTTTGAGGGACTTACCTCATGCTTCTTTGAGGTGCTTGCTTCAACATGTGTAGCTTCTTTCTTGTATCAAAGACCTGATTTATCATTTGGTGATCTTTGACTTTCCAAGATCTCATTCAATATTTGTGAGCTATTCAAGAATTTGTTTGACTTCTCTACTTTATTTCTAAGATCAACAACTTCATCTTCTAACTTATGACATGACTCTTCCTTTTCATTTATTTGATTCTTCAATAGTTCCTCTACCCTTTTGGCTTCTTCAATTTGGGTCTTAAGATGGACAATAGTTTCAAGACTTTTGTTAATCTCAACATCTACCTTCTTATCTTATTTTTCATTCTTTAGTCTTGTGATATCTTCTTCCTTTTATTCCAATTGAGTCTTATTACTCTCTTCTTGTTCTTTGAGCATTTCCTTTAAATTCAAGATGTGCCTTTGACTCTTCTTAAGACAATTCTTAGTGTTATCTAAAAGATAGCTATAGTCTATATCATAGTGATCATTGCTATATTCATATAGACCTCTTTCAACTTTCTCTTTAAGCTTCAATATTTTTTCCTCTACTTCTTCCATGAGATAATAATCAATTGATTTTATCCAAACTGCTTCTAGATTTTCTTCTTCACTTGTAGAGAAAAATTCAACATCATCACACTTTGAATTATTGCAATCAAGGGTTTGTGTAGATTCTTTACCTTCATTTGAAATTTCTTCAAGATCTTCCCTTTTGTCAACATCATCACATGAATCTTTGGCTTCACTTGAAATGTCTTCAAGATCTTCCTTTTTTCCAACATCATCACTTTTATAAATAATGAAACCAAGAGTTTTTGGATATTCTTTACCTTCATGTGTCTTGATGTAGTTGTCTTCAATGTCTTTCTTCCTGCTTTGGTATGTCTCCTCTAGCTTTAGCCATATATCCTTAGCGAAAGTGTGTTGTCCTGTGATCTCTTTGATAGGGCTTGAGAGTCCACTAAGAATGGTCTTGAGAGCTAATGCATCATTCTTATTTCCTTCCCTTTGAGCTACAAACTTTGACTTGTTCTTCAAAGAAACTGATCCACCAATGGATGCCTTCCAAATACCCGCTCCCATGTCTTTCAAATGCACTCTCATTTCTATTCTCCAAGTAGAATAGTTTTCCTCATCAAGGATTGGAACTTCATCATCCATTTGTTTGTCTATGGATCTCCTCCAATATTTTTAAGGCTTATAGTGAAGGCCTGTTCTGATACCAATTATTGGACACACCTACTACACTTAGACGGGGTGTGAATGAGTGTGGGAAACTTTTTCAAAAAATTCCCTCTTACACAAAACATTAGTTAGCATTTAACATTTACTCATTACTCATTGTTGTCATTTATAACTAGTTAGATGTGAACATATATCAACAAAAAATCATCTCCACAAGGAACACAAAGAACATAAGATGTATGTACAATTTTATTTTTACTACGCACTACAATCCTTGGGGATTTTTAGCAACAACTGAATAGAGTACAGTTCTACAAGATCACCAGATCTATATGCAAGACTCAACTTACATCCTCAACACCAACTGAGATGAGGCAACAATCCTCCACATATATCAATCTGTCATAGGTACGCGACCTGCCGGTAGTGCAACACACGTATGTGCATGCACTACCAGTAGTACAACCCACGTATGTACGCGGCCAGTATATATTACAGCCTATGTATACCTTCTAAGATATTAGGGTTTATCCTTTTCATCACATACTTATATTCTCTGCAACCTGCAATCACATTCTCTTCTGTCTCTCACTGTCCAATCTTCCCCTCAGCCAGTCACAACGCATCCAATCTCTCCAATAACATAATCATGCTTCTCAACCATATACTATGAATGCTACTCAAACATGTGTAAACAACCAATATATTATAGTCATCATATCAGTACTGAATCATAAAAGTGTTTCTCACTCCATCAACCAACTCAAACCACATCATAACAACCATACCAAGAATGACTTAGGCATTCACCAAACAATAAGCAAGAGTATCCATCAAGACAACCATGTAACCATACCTTTTGAACTAATGGATGGATTTGATGTATCTGAGTACTTTGTACCTTCCTGGCTGCTTGATCTCAGAATCTAGAACCTCTACATATTCATCTCTTCAAGTTTCCATGGATTTACCAACATGTAATCACCCTAATACACTACTGGTCCACGTACGTACTTACCCTAATACATTGTTAGCCCGCGTATTGTATGCACCCTATACACAGACAACCTGCATACGCCTCAAAAAATAGGGTTTCTGAACTTCTAAAAATGTCGCCATCAAGATCTCATACTTACGGAAACTTTGATGCATCCATAGGATCATCAACTCAATCTCTCTCTCAAAATAGATCTTCAAGATATGCTCAAGAGATACATAAGAGATACACACAAGATCCACCAAATATCTACCAAAGATACACACAAGAGATGCAATTCACAAGAGACCCTTGCCTCTTATTTATACTTTTCATCTTCTACGTCACTTAACCCACTTCTAGGTTACTTACCCCATTTCTAGGTCACTTAACCTATTTTACTCATTTTAGGGTTAACGATTTTCCATAAATAGAAAGTTCTCCATTACTTTATTATTTAAATATTTATTCTTGACTTTGTCACCTTACTTTAATATTTAAATACACCTTCTTGATTTTGTCACTTCACTTTATTATTTAAATAGTCCTCCTTGACCTTGTCTCTTTCCTTTATCATTTAAATAATAATTTCTTCTTTGTAAGCTCTTTGACTTCTTTGACCTTTTGGGGCTTCAAGCCAACATATGAGGGTCCTCCAATCTTTGTAAGGACATAACTCTGAAACCGTGAAGAGTTATGTGACATTCCACATACCACCGGAAATGGAATGACAAGCACTATGCATCTAGGATAGTTTCACCAACAACTTCATTGATCTTCATGTCATTATTCCACATATAAGCATGGGTTCCCCAACCATACTTAAAGGATAAATTAACCGTAAATTGTCTTCCCATGAGGGATTTCACCATAAGGGGACCACTTTGGAGTTCATCCATTTGTGCACTTTAACTATGATAAGACTATAATAATCAATCTAACTATGCATCATATATCAAGGAAATCACATCAATACATCTTCATATTTGTATCATGTATCAATGATAACTCATTGATCCATCTTCATCTATGCATGACATCATATGCATCATATACTTGACATCTATCCATTCTCATCAAGGACAATACATATTAAATTTGACATCAATCAATCACTTGACATCGGTCAATGACATCAATCAATCAAACCATTGACATCAATGACAACATGATCCAACAATTATTATTTTCAAAATAAATGGGTATCAATTACAATTTTTGGGACACCATCCTCTATCAAAAGTTGGTATATATACATTTCCAATTAACGTTATACCATTTAAAACTTGGTAAATGTACATTTCCAATAAATTATATAATGTTTATAGATAATTTTAAATTGGTGTAGATATTTTATTTGATACTATGTCAAATCAAATTTTATATATTATAAAAAAATATTTTGAGGGCATATTTTATTTTTACTTATGATTAAAATATGATATTACAAGTGTAAGTTTTAAATATTGAAATTGTACCATAAGTTATAAAGAAAAATGGACACATGATGAAGTGAGATGGAATATAAATCCACATTAGCCCCCAATCTATCAAGCACTACCTTTTTAGAATGCAAAATTGAGAGGTCCCCATAACATTCATAATAGTGATCCACTACTCAAACTATTCATAATTGATTTGTAGAATTCAAACCCACTATAACCATAGGCTATGCAATTTCTGCATGCATGGATTTAAGTTGTGTTTCACAAGTTTCGTTTAGAAAATAGATCAATAAATTTGAATCAGCATAAAATAAACATATTGAAATGAGCATATTAAAAAAGCAACAAAATAATATGAGAGAACTTCATTTGAAATTATAAATTTCACAAAAACTAAAATCAATGCATGAAATATAAATATAATCAATGCATGAAATATTGAAAACATGTATTGAAATTAATTTTGTACATTGTACAACCAATCAATGTATGAAATATTGAAAACAATGTATTGAAATTAATTTTGTACATTGTACAAGCATTAGAATTAATACACTATCAATTTTATCTATTGTATGGCTATATCATTAACCACATAAACCTTCTTGTAAGGTTTTACATTTAATATTGTGTGGTTTATATATACTTATTATAATAGAAGATACCAATAATTACGTAAAAGGTACATTTAAATAAAATAAATCTTCATTATATATTTAAAATATATAGTTATATAATAACAAAACTAATAGGAGACCTATTCTTCAATGCTACACTTCTGCATAGAATATTTTTCTTGGGTGTGAGAGGAAAACATGTATATAATTAATAAAAGATTCCTTAGACACCAATCATTCAATTACACAACAATCTTATTATTTTTATTATTATATAAATCATAAATACATGTAGCATAATGTTACTAGTGCATTTTAAAAAAGGATATTAATATTCATTAGGTAGAACATCAATTATGTAGATGCTAAACTGCTTCTTGAATTTTAAATAGATAATTATAAATATAGTGATATGGGTAGATAAAAACTTATTAAAATGGTTATTAAGGATATGATGCAAATTTATGCCATGGAGAAGCACTCTAAGTGAGAAGAATGATTATATTTAATAGATATTGCATATAATATCAATCATCAAAGATCATTCGAAATAACTCTATTAATTGAGGTTTTTGCATGGAGAAAAATGCAACACTTCAATAATCTAGGAAAACATAGGAAGCAAAATCACACTTGCTTAATAAATATGTACATGATTCTAACCATGCACTTCACTGGGATTTAATTTTGAGCGAACCAACTGGAGAGTTCCAAATCAAGCCCTTATGCATCACTAACAAGAATGTGACCAAGCTCAATAATTGAGAAAATAAATAAGACAAGTTCCAATGAAACCGTCACACAGAAGATTGAGAAAATTTTGATACGAAGAATGCTATGATCAGGGGAGTATAGATTTATGTTTATATTTTGTGGTTGTACTAAGTATAGTTCTATTCCAAGAAACAGAGTAATGTAGTACCCTATTTTTTACCCATACCATGTACATATGTCTAAATATTGTACATACATGTGTATGTTTCTTGGGTATGAAACAATGTGAACTTTGTATTAATAACACCCATAACATATATTTTTCCATAAGTGGTGTGATGCACAAAGTTCCTAGTAGTAGGAGCCTACGTCCAAGTCCCCACTATTGAATAATTAGTTACCTAGATTATTTTTCTTATCAATGATAACTCATTGATCTATATTCATCTATGCATGACATCATATGCATCATATACTTGACATATATCCATTCTCATCAAGGACAATGCATATTACATTTGACATTTGACATCAATCAATCAATCCTTCGGAATCAATCAATCACTTGACATCAATCAATGACATCAATTAATCAAACCATTGGCATCAATGACAACATGATCCAATAATTATTATTTTCAAAATAAATGGGTATCAATTACAATTTTTGAGACACCATCCTCTATCTAAAATTGGTATATATACATTTCCAATTAACTATATACCATTTAAAACTTGATATATGTACATTTCCAATAAATTATATAATGTTTATAGATAATTTTAAATTGATGTAGATATTTTATTTGATACTATGTCAAATCAAATTTTAAATATTATAAAAAACAATTTTGAGTGCATATTTTATTTTTACTTATCATTAAAATATGATATTATAAGTGTAAGTTTTAAATATTGAAATCGTATCATAAGTTATAAAGAAAAATGGACATATGATGAAGTTAGATGAAATATAAATCCATATTAGCCCCTGATCTATCAAGCACTATCTTTTTAGTATCAAGCACTATCTTTTTAGAGTGCAAAATTGAGAGGTCTCCATAACATTCATAATAGTGATCCAATACTCAAACTATTCATAATTGATTTGTAGAATTCAAACCCACTATAACCCTAGGCTATGTAATTTCTACATGCATGGATTTGAATTGTGTTTCACAAATTTCTTTTTTGTGAAATAGATCAATGAATTTAAATCAGAATAAAATAAGCATATTAGAATGAGCATATTAAAAGAGCAACAAAATAATATGAGAAAACTTCATTTGAAATTACCAATTTTACAAAAACTAAAATCAATAGGCTATGTAATTTCTACATGCATGGATTTGAATTGTGTTTCACAAATTTCTTTTTTGTGAAATAGATCAATGAATTTAAATCAGAATAAAATAAACATATTAGAATGAGCATATTAAAAGAGCAACAAAATAATATGAGAAAACTTCATTTGAAATTACCAATTTTACAAAAACTAAAATCAATAATCAATGCATAAAATATTGAAAACAATGTATTAAAATTAATTTTGTACATTTTACACGCACTAGAATCAATATACTATCAATTTTATCTATTGTATGCCTATATCAACAACCACATCAACCTTCTTGTAAGGTTTTACATTTAATATTGCGTGATTTATATATACCTATTACAATAGAAGATACCAATAATTACGTAAAAGGTACATTTAAATAACACCTTTTTAAAATCCCAAAAACCAAAGTTGAAATGAATCTTCATTGTATATTTAAAATATATATTTATATAATAACAAAACTAATAGGAGGCCTATTCTTCAATGCTACACTTGTACATAGAATATTTTTCTTGGGTGTGAGAGGAAAACTTGTATCTAATTAATAATTAATAAAAGATTTTTTAGACACCAATCATTCAATTACACAACAATTTTATTATTTTTATTATTATATAAATCATTAGTACATGTATCATAATGTTACTAGTGCATTTTAAATAAGGATATTAATATTCATTAGGTAGAATATCAATTATGTAGACGTTAAACTACTTCTTGAATTTTAAATAGATAATTATAAATATAGTGATATGGGTACATAAAAACTTATTAAAATGGTTATTAAGGATATGGTGCAAATTTATGCCATGGACAAGCACTCAAAGTGAGAAGAATGAGAAGAATGATTATATTTAGTGGAGATTTCATATAATACCAACCATCAAAGATTATTGGAAATAACTCCATTAATTGAGGCTTTTGCATGGAGAAAAACTGCAACACTTCAATAATCTAGAAAAACATAGCAAGCAAAATCACACTTGCTTAATAAATATGTACATGATTCTAACCATGCACTTTACTGGGATTTAATTTTGAGCGAACTAACTAGAGAGTTCCAAATCAATCCCTTATGTATCACTAACAAGAATGTGACCAAGCTCAAGAATTGAGAAAATAAATAGGTCAAGTTCCAATGAAAACGTCACACAGAAGATTGAGAAAATTTGGATACGAAGAATGCTATGATTGGGGGAGTATAGATTTATGTTTATATTTTGTGGTTGTACTAAGTCTAGTGCTATTCCAAGAAACGGGGTAATGTAGTACCCCATTTTTTACCCATACCATGTACATATGTCTAAATATTGTACACACATGTATATGTTTTTTGGGTATGAAACAATGTGAACTTTGTATTAATAACACCCATAACATATATTTTTCCATAAGTGGTGTGATGCACAAAGTTCCTAGTAGTAGGAGCCCATGTCCAAGTCCCCACTATTGAATAATTAGTTACCTAGATTATTTTTCTTATTCAAAGTGGACATAAAATTATGATGCCTTCACAATGTAACGATAAAATGTATGTTAATATACAATGAATATAAAATGGTTTTTAGAAATAAGAAGGAACTAAGATTTGGATAATGGTTTAAGTGGTATGCCACCTATTCCAGGTATAGATGGCTAAATTATTGTTTTATAATTTTAAAGGTGCCAAAAAAAGATTTGGGAATGATTTTCAGACCTCGTATTCCCATATATATCACCTGCATATTCCTCATTTTTTTTTTAAAGGTTGTCTTCTTTTCATTACTTCTTTTTGCCTCTCTACTTTCATCATTAGTATACCATTTTCATGTTTATTTAAGCTAGATATGTAAATATTTGTCTCATCATTATGAGTGTGAGAGGATGGGAGGAATACTTTTGAGAGGGGATCAATATCTTATGTTAGGTCTTGATCTCTATGAAGATAAATTATCATTGATATGGATTTGTTTTCCTAATTGAGAAAATATTGTATGGGATTGAAACTATATTAGAATTGCATCCTTAGTTGGGATTCTCGTAAACATTTCTCTACGTAATGGTGAGAAGGATGATCATGGGATGATCAATCTAATGGAGTATTAATAACAAAGAGATACTTGTGAACAAACATTACTTGTTTAAACTTACACCTTTACGAACAATGTTGAGTTCTTATTATTATTATTATTATTATTTTAAATTAGATGTTATAACACTATTTTTTTAATTTATGGAAAACAAAATAAATAAGTAAACCCCTACCCTTCTCATTTCATGGCACAACCTTGAAATGTTATTGGATTCCATTCCAAATGTTCATGTGTTTAATAGATAAGTTGTCCTTTAATGTTTTTATGAAGTACGTCACAATCCAAACATTAATTTCAATACATATTCTATTATTGTCTTGCACAATGTATTTTACAATGATTGGTTGTAATGGATGTAATGCATTTTGTATTTTCATTTATTCAAGGATTTTGGATATTTGCAGGTTCTTGTGTAATTTAGTTTGAAATCTATATGTTTTTCATCTGAGGCGATGAGAATAATATGGTGATCCCACGATCGAAATCAATAATCAATCACACATTATTCACGTGATTCAAGCGTGGGCCCCTGTCAAGCTTAAACCCTTGCATAAGCGCTTCAAGTCCTAGTCATTGGATTAGAGGTATGGGAGATATCTCTCGTTGATATTTATTAGTAATATCATGAGGATTTTGTCACATCAGGATGACTTGGCCTCCAGAACACCAAAGTTCCCAAAGACCTCTTTCCTTCCCTTTTTCCTCCCTATTGACTGGTTGGGAAAGGTTTCAGGATTGGGTTCCATACCATTTCCCTTGTGAATGTATCAATGGGATGGAATATGGAGCATGTGCCAATGACATCAGGAGGATGTCAGTTGATACAATAGGAATTAAACAGGTGTTAAAGTCGAAGTGGAAAGGACCTTTTACGCCTGTGCTGACATGTAATTTCACGTTAGTCCATGTGTCACATTGTGGTTGGTACATATGTCATGTTGTAGTTGGTCTGTATATGCACACATTTAATAAAGTTGGTTTCCATATAAGTACACTTCTGTATATGAAAGCTAACTTCCATAAATGCACATATATGAAAGTTGGCTTCCATATATGCGCCTATGGAATTTGGCTTCTGTATATGTGCGCTTATGTATATGCACATATACAGAATCCAACTTCCGTAAATGCACATTAACATAAGTCTACTTCTATAAATGTTGACTTATGTATATGCATGTATATGAAATTGCTCCATAAATGCGCTTATATGGAATTTTTATACAGTATTTGTGCATATGCAGAAGTACGCATATACGAAAGTGTATTTTCGTAAATGTGCATTTACAAAATTTGGTTTTTGTATATGTGTGTTGTTGTATATGTGCGCATTTATGAAAAATGACTTCTGTAAATGCCCATATATGGAAGACAACTTCTGTGTACGTTCATTTATGGAAACAACCTTTTGTATATACGCATTTACGAAAGTTGGTTTCGATATATGCGTGCTTCCATATATGCACATATATGCAAGATGGCTTATGTATATGCGCGTATACGGAAGCTAACTTCCATAAATGTGCAATGGAAGTTGGCTTTCGTATATGCATGCATATATGGAAGCCAACGTCCATAAATCCTCATATATGGAAGTTGGCTTTCGTATATGCATGCTTCTGTATATGTGCATATATGGAATTCAAATTCTATAAATTCACATTTATAGAAGTGTGCTTCTGAAAATGCTCATATATGGAAGCTCGCTTCCATATATGCGCATATATAGAAGTGATCCATAAATGAGCATATATGAAAGTTGGTTGGATTTCGTATATATGCTTATACGGAAGCGCTCATATATGAAATAAAACTCCCATAAATGCACATATATAGAAGCCGACTTTCATAAATGCACATTTGCGGAAGTTAGATTCAGTATATGCACATATACGAAAGCGTGCATATACATAAATCAATTTCCGTAAATGTGCATTCATGAAAGTTGGCTTCTGTATATGAGTGCTTATAGGAAAGCCAACTTCTGTATATGCCCATTTATGGAATTTGGCTTCCATATATGCGCATATATTGAATGTGCATATACGAAACCCAACTTCCTTATATGCGCATTTACGAAACAACCCTTCTGTAAATGAACATTTACTGAAGTTGGCTTTTATATATGCATGCTTTTGTATATGCGCATATATTGTTTCCAATTTTTGTAAATGCACGTATATGGAATTTCTCCTTAAATTCGCATATATGGAAGTTTGTTTCCATATATGCGCTTATATGGAAGCGCTCATATACGCAAGAAAAATCCCATAAATACACATGTATAGAATCCAACTTTGTAAATATGCATTTATAGAAGTTAGATTTAGTATATGTGCATATATGGAAGTTGGATTCCATATATGTGCACATATACGAAATCCAACTTCCATATATGCGCATTTATGCAAGTTGGATTTCATATATGAAAGTGTGCATATACGAAAGCCAACTTTAGTAAATACGTGCATATATGGAAGCCAACTTCCATATATGTGCAATTACAAAAGTTTTATTCAGTATATGCGCATGTACAAAAGTGTATTTCAGTAAATGCGCATTTACGGAAGTTGGATTTCGTATATGCATGCATTTACGAAAGCCACCTTCTGTAAATTCGCATATACAGAAGTGTGCATATACGAAAGACAACTTTTGTGTTTGGAATTTACGGAAACAACCTTCCATATATGCACATTTACAAAAGTTAGTTTTTCTATATGCATGCTTTCGTAAATTCTCATAAATGGAAGTTGGCTTATTTATATGCGTGTATACAGAAGCGTGC
>SNQJ01S0018799.1:129840-151201 GCA_010110895.2 Picea sitchensis | reverse complement strand
CTTCCATATATGCACTCATATACGGAAGTCAACTCCCATAAATGCACATATATAGAAGTTCAATTTCATAAATGTACATTTGTGGAAGTTAGATTCAGTATATGTGCATATACGAAAGCACGCATATATGGAAATCAATTTCCATAAATGTGCATTTACGAAATTTGGCTTCTGTATATGCACGCTTATACGAAAGCCAAATTTCATTTATGTCTATTTAGGGAAGTTAGCTTATGTATATAAATGTTTTTGTATATGCGCATATACTAAATGCCCATACATGGAAGCCAACTTTTGTATATGCACATTTACAAAAGAACCCTTCCGTAAATGCACATTTACTAAAGTTGGCTTTCGTATATGCGTGTTTCCGTATATGTGCATATATTGTTTCCAACTTCTGTAAATGCACATAGACAGAAGTACTTTGTAAATGCACATATAGGGAATTTGTCTTCTGTATATGTGCTTATACGAAAGTGCTCATATACAGAAGCCAACTCCCATAAATGAACATATATAGAAGCCAACGTTTGTAAATGAGCATTTATGGAAGCTAGATTTAGTATATACACATATATGGAATCACACATATATGTAAAACAATTTCCATAAATCAACATAAGCAAGGGGGGATTTTTCTTAGTATGAGAATTAATTACAATTATTTACAATATGAAAGAGTTGTATCTAATTCTTCTTGGTTATTTAATGCATATTGTTCTCTAAATTGGGGGTCTTCTCTTCCTCGGTACAAGAGATAGTGGTGGTGTTGGTAGTCATGAAGCTAGTGGTTTGGAAGTTGGATTCCATTAATGAACTATGACCTCTGGAACTACGCCCTCTGGAACTATGACCTCTGGAACTACGCCCTCTGGAACTATGACCTCTGGAACTACGCCCTCTGGAACTATGACCTGTGGAACTGTAACCTATGGAACTACTCTCTCCAAAACTATGACCTCTTGAACTACGCCCTCTGGAACTATGACCTCTGTAACTTTGACCTGTGGAACTATGCCCTCCAGAACTATGACCTCTAGAACTATGACCTATGGAACTACACCCTCTAGAACTATGACCTCTGGAACTATGAACTTTGGAACTATTACCTATGGAACTATGACCTATGGAATTGTGACCTGTGGAACTATTACCTATGGAACTATGCCCTCTGGAACTATGACCTCTAGAACTATGACTTGTGGAACTACGCCCTCTAGAACTATGACCTCTAGAACTATTACTTGTGGAACTACGCCCTCTAGAACTATGACCTTTGGAACTATGCCCTATGGAACTATGACCTCTAGAACTATGACCTATGGAACTATTCCCTCTTGAACTATGACATTTGGAACTATGACCCATTGAACTGTGACCTGTGGAACTATTCCCTCTGGAACTATGACCTCTTGAACTACTCCCTCTAAAACTATGACCTCTGGAACTTTGTCCTATGGAACTACGCCCTCCAAAACTATGACCTCTAGAACTATGACCTCTGAAACTATGCCCTCTAAAAATATGACCTTTGGAACTATGACCTATGGAACTATGACTTGTGAACTGTGAGATATGTAACTATGATCTATGGAAACAAGTCATCTAGAACTATGACCTATGAAACTACGCCCTATGGAACTATGACCTCTAGAACTATGACCTGTGTAACTACACCCTCTAGAACTATGACCTCTAGAACTACGCCCTCTATAACTATTACCTTTAGAACTATGACTTATGGAACTACACCCTCTGGAACTATGACCTTTGGAACTATGACCTATGGAATTGTGACCTGTGGAACTGTGACCTATGGAAATATGCCCTCTAGAACTATAGGTCATATTTCTAGTGTAACTGTGACCTAATTGGGCAAAGATTGTATGGGTTTGGAACTATATTATAATTGCAACCTTAGTTGGGATTCTCGTAAAACTTTATCCACGTAATGGTGACAAGGATGATAATGGAATGATCAAGATAATGGAGTATTAATAACAAAGATATACTTGTGAACAAATAGTACTTGTTTAAACTTACACCTTTATGAACAATGTTGATTTCTTGTTTAATATATATTTTTTAAATTACATGTTATAACACTATTTTTTGAATTTATGGAAAAGAAAATGAATAAGTAAAATCCTACCCTTCTCATTTCATGGCACAACCTTGAAATGCTATGTGGCTTCCATTCCAAAGGTCATATCTCCACATGTCATAGTTCCAAAGGGTGTAGTTCCATAGGTCACAGTTCCACAGGTCACATTTCCACAGGGCATAGTTGCAAAGGTCATAGTTCCAGAGGGCGTAGATCCATAGGTCATAGTTCTATAGGTCATAGTTCTAGAGGTCATAGTTCCAGAGGGTGTAGTTTCAGAGGTCATAATTCCAGAGGGCGTAGCTCCACAGGACATATTTCCAAAGGGCGTAGTTCCAGAGTTCATATTTCCAGAGGGCGTAGTTCCATAGGTCATAATTCCAAAGGTCACAGTTCCATAGGTCATAGTTCCATAGGTCATAGTTCCAAAGGTCATAGTTCTAGAGGTCAAAGTTCCAGAGGTCATAGTTCCAGAGGGCTTAGTTCAATAGTTCATAGTTCCATAGGGCGTAGTTCCACAGGTCACAGTTCCATAGGTCATAGTTCCAGAGGGCTTAGTTCAATAGTTCATAGTTCCATAGGGAGTAGTTCCACAGGTCACAGTTCCATAGGTCATAGTTCTAGAGGGAATAGTTCCAGAGGTCATAGTTCTAGAGGTAATATTTCCAAAGTTCATAGTTACATAGGGCGTAGTTCCAAAGGTCATAGCTTCAGAGGTCATAGTTCCAGAGGACATAGTTCCATAGCTCATAGTTCCATAGGGCATAGTTCCATAGGTCATAGTTCCACAAGTCACAGTTCCATAGGTCATAGTTCCATAGGTAATCGTTCCAAAGGTCATAGTTCCATAGGTCATAGTTCTAGAGGGCGTAGTTCCAAAGGTCATAGTTTTGGAGGGCGTAGTTCCACAAGTCAAAGTTCCAGAGGTCATAATTCCATAGGACATATTTCAAGAGGTCATAATTCCATGGGGTGTAGTTCTATAGGTCACATTTCCAAAGGTCATAGTTCCAAATGTCATAGTTCCAGAGGGCGTAGTTCCAAAGTTCATAATTCATATATGGAATCCAACTTCCAAACCACTAGCTTCATGACTACCACCACAACCACTATCTTTTATACCAGGGAAGAGAAGACCCTCAATCTAGAGAACAATATGCATTAAATAACCAAGAATAATTAGATACATGTAACAACCTGCTCTTGCGTGCATTGAGTGAACTTATCCTTGAGGACACTTGCTTGCAAGTGTCCTCGTTTTATTTACTATTGGTCGTTTGATTACGATTATGAGGCATTATGGATATGATGATATGCTATTTTATTGTATTGACATAGACAAGTGTTATTGATTGGGTTCTCCTGAGTGTGCAGGACTTTGGACCTCGAGGATGCATAGTCATCGATGAAACCCCTTGGACTCTGGATCGAGTAAGGGGGAGGACTGTGGGGTTGAATATTGTTGAGGTGACATATGTACATATGATTAGATGTTATGGTGATTGATTATTTTGCTGATATGATTCATTGATGATGCAAGCTAACGATAGCTTGCTGACAAGACTCACATGTGGAGTAGAGGGGTCATGCAGAACAACTAGAGACTTGAGGGAGAGGTGTGGACAACATCCCTGCCACATCCTACTAGCAATATGGTCATGGCTTGAACTATAGGTTAATGATTACCTAGTTTGAGAATACCCACAATGTCATGAGGAAAGACTGCGACAGTTTCTCACGATGATTCTAAGGGGCGTGCAATAAGGCAAGTGCCTTATTCCTTATAATCCCTTAGTCTTCCAGGAGATCACCTAGCGGATTATTGACTCCAGGGATTTTTGATGTCTACCAAGTCATTCAAGAGGTGAGTGGCACCCTTGGAGCACATAGTGCGTCCTGAAGGGCACGTCGTGCAAGGAAAATGGAAGGAGGCGAGTGGCACCCTTGGAGCACGTAGTGTGTCCTGAAGGGAATGTCGGGCAAGGAAAATGGAAAGAGGCGAGTGGAACCCTTAGAGAATGTAGTGAGTCCTAAAGGGCACGTCACACAAGGAAAATGGAAAGAGGTGAGTGGAACCCTTGGAGCACCTAGTGCGTCCTGAAGGGAACGTCTCATTTTTAACTGGTAAGTAAATAAACCTAGACGATCTTAAAACGAATGATGTGATAAGTAATATTTAAAAACAATTTCCCTAATAAAAATGTCTCCCAACCTAGAGAAATTATTAACCTAGGTCTAAGTAGAACTTGTGGTTAAAAAAATAATAATAATAAATAAACTTGTAACAAGAAGGGGGGTAAGAAATTCAAATTAAATTTTAAAATCAAACTATAACGGGGGATTACAATTTAAAAAAGGAAATGATTATTTTATCTACATATGCTAATTTAATTTTTAGTTAAAAAGAAAAAGGGGTAAATGGTTGTTTTTCTACACTTGCTAAATTGATTTTTATTTAAAAGGGGAAAAGAGGGAAACTTAAAAGAAATAGGAAACTAAAGGAAAAAGGGGAAACATACAGAAAAGGGGAAACATAAAGAAAAATATGAATGTCTAACTTAGTAAGGAATCTTGCCTTGGGAACTTGCTATTTTTGAACTCAACTAGGAATTTAGTAAGGCATAAGTCATTTAAGAAGTGTAAGGGAATTTTGGGACACCTAGGATCATTTTTAGGAATGCTTTTAGGTGGGTGAGGGAAATAGGGATAATTAATTAATTAATAAAAAATAATTTTCTGGTGCAACTAGGGGATGGGTGACATGTATACAAGGGAGGTTTTACGAATTTAATTAACTGAAAAAAGAATTTAATGAGAATCTGGGAAACTAATTACTTGAAAACTATACAAAAATGATGGAGGAGGAGGAGTATGGAGTTGATATTTATGTGTAACTTTATGCTGCTGAATTTTTTTCTTGACTGAACTTATCTTGTGGGAGTTGGGATACCCAACTTGGGTAACAAGTGGTAGATCGACCTTGCGAGGTGAGCTGGGTGCTAGAGGTTCTCTGGTATTGTATGTGTGGCCCTTTTGCAATTCGGGGGACTCAAGGGGAATAAGAGTACCCCTAGCATTGGTTGGGTGGTACCGTTGAGGTCACATCGGTTGGTAAGTGGGAGATGGATGGAGCACACGCAGGACAACAACTCGGAGCTGTCACATTTGGCTATGGTACACATGAGTTTCTTTTTAAATGTTAGATTAATATTGTTCCTGCACTTTCATTATTGTACTTATATTGTGTAAAGAATTGTGTTTTACTCAACGTTTTATAATCAAAGAACTTAAATTCATCCCCGAATTACGCTCCCTGCATTTTGAATGGATTTCCCTTGGTGAACCCAACTTCTGATATCAATGACTTTTTTGTGAGGGTTTTGTTGATTATTATGAAGAGATTGTGTTTTTTCTTCCATCCCTTATCCCTTTAGTCATCAGTGTGTACCTGAGAAATCGGCCAGGAGTTGAATCGACAGTCATCACTTTGTTGTTTAAAGATATATAGATTCTAATGCCCTTCTTTTCTTTGCATGGATGATGAGTGAAGGATAAATGTTTCCCAACCATCTATCCCTTACTTATCTCTGCATTTTTATTTTATGATTAACCCCGGATATTTGTGCTTTCTTATGAATGAGCATCCTTGCGTTTTCATTGATTCATGGCAGAATGATTTATATTTGTGTCTTTTGTTTGAGTATCTCTGTGTTTTTGTTGATTCATCTCTGATCGAATAGTCTCTATGTTTTGTTTATTATCTCTACGATTTTATTGATAAATCCCAACACCTTGTTGGTATCATATCTACGATTTTAATGGTCAATCCTAGTGCTTCATTAATATATCGACTGCAATTTCGTCATCATTTTTTACTGTGATTTCATTCTTGTTATTAACTACGATTTCGTTCTCCTTATAGACAGTGATTTCATTAATATATTGACTGTGATTTCCTTTAAATATTGACTGCAATTTACATTTAGTGACTCTGATTTACATATTGACTGCAATTTACATGGTGACTGTGATTTACATTTATTGACAATGCTTTTTATACATGAGTGATTTTTAAATCTTTTCACACAAAATTTATGTGGCCATTTCACACAGCGAAATTATAAAGCTTTTCACACTGCGAGTTTAATATCTATTGATAACAATTTTATGCATATCATGTGACTGTAATTCAATATACTGACAAAGAATTTATATATTACGAGACCACATTGACATAGTTAGCGAAATTAATTATAGATTTTATAGACAGTATTGTTATGGAAAACAATTTTATATTCCATATTTTTATTTTTACACACCGATATCGTCTTAACCCAACAATATCATGTAGTTCCTAGACAACGACATCATACAGTTAATAGAAATATTTATCTCTGCATTGATTAATGGACAATGATTGCATTGATTGCTGGTAGAGAATTCATTGAGTGTTGACATCAAACTTGATAGTGAAACTGATAGCATTTTTGGATAGCCATACTCTGCGTTTTGTTTTGGGATAGCTTTTACACTCTATGATATATATTTACACTATACATTTAATAAGATAGTAATATCATATTTTGTTGAGTAATATCTTATTTTCGTATATATCATATATTTACACCTGTGATATATATCACACTATATATTTACACTATACATTAAATAAGACAGTAATATCATATTTCTCCCATCAATTATCTTATTTCGTATATATCATATAGTTACACTCTGAGATATATATCACACTATACATTTACACTATACATTTAATAAGACAGTAATATCATATTTCACCCAACAATTATCTGTTTTCATATATATCATATATTTACACTCTACGATATATATTTACACTATATATTTACACTATTTATTTACACTTTGCGTTACATATTTACATGTGATATATATATCATCTATTTACACACTGTGATTTCATATATTTAAATGGAAGCGTTATCATATATTAATTCTTCCTATCATATATTTAAATGACAACAATATAATATATTTAACTTAGCGATATCATGTATTTAATAGACAACAATAAATGCTAGACAACCATTATTAATAGATAGCAATATACATGTTAGACAACGATATCAATGCTAGATGGTTGTCTTTTAATAGACATAGATTTTACAGTTAGACTACGTTACCATTGTTAGACATGTATCTATTGATAGGGAGAAATGTGGATTGTTGACAACGAACATTAACGGTCAACGATATTAATTTTAAATAGCATCTTCTTTGATGATACCAAAAGGGAATAACTCATAGATGGCTAATCGCATCCCTTAATTGATGTATGTATGCCTTAGAAATTTTTGCGCCAGGAATTTAATGTGAGTATGATTTTTTAGTAGTCATATTTCCCTTGCATCTTGTTGACTTGTCGATTGGGTGCTTGGATATAGTCTTCTTGTATTCTGACAGTTATTTTGGTGTCCTAGCGCATTGGATTTTTCTTGGGTTATTGGTCTAAGATAGGTTGTGTTGCGCTATGGTTACTGTCACACCTATCGCCTTGTGACGACATGATTCTTGATGAGGGGATCATTGTGTGCCCTGATGGATAGACACAAATGATAACATGGTCAGAGTCTTGTGCTTCCCGATGAGGGCATTTGTTCATTGTAATTGATGTTCGTACTTGGTTCTGTAATGCCTTAATGTGTTTGGTTTTGCGCGCCATAGAGGTATCTAGTTACTGGTCGTCGAAGCCATTGTGTTGGATTTGTTGATGTTGACCTTCAGCTAGTAGGTGTTGTCTTGCTTGTGTCAGGCGAGTAGCCATTTTTATCTGTCTATTGATTATCTCATGTTTTGTCCAGTAGCATAATGTTCTAGTATGTTGTGTCATTGTTGTCTGTTTCTTGAATGCGTAAGTTGTGTTCATTGTCTCATTGTGTTGATTAATTATTGTCATTGTTTTCCTTCCTGATTAAAACAAAAACAAAATGGCACTTCCTGCATCACATGTAGTCATAACGAATGGGGGCGTTACATATGGTATAAGAGCGGCTTCAATCCTGTGACTGTGGATCATCAGGATTTCCACTGCAGTAAACCCTTGAGTATTAACCTAGTGCTAATTAAAACTTTAACGTATCCATGCAGTGATCTCGATTAGAGGATGCCATAGAGGTTCGTAGCCTGGTGTCATGGAAGGAGGTGTGACGCCTCCAGAGGTGCTCGCATCCTCAAAGTCAAACCCCCAAGAAGAAGAACAAGTCCATGGGATGGATTCGATTGTTTTAAGGGATGATGATGGTCTAACAAGGTCCTTCCATAAATTTTTAGAGGCCTTGATTCACCATCTATGCTCAGATGAGGCTACGGCGTCTGTACCCCTGAGGGTCCACAACGCCCCGAGCCAGTACCATTAGTATTCACTGTGAACTTGAGAAAGTCAATTTCTTGAGTTCTTTGGTGCCTCGAACAACACAGCCATCGAGGCATGGTGGGAGAATATGGAGATGGGATTTGTGCTTCGCGAATATACTTCCAACATGAAGGTCTGCATGGCGGTCTTCAACTAAAGGGGAACATTATTCTATGGTGGAAGACGTTCATGATGCATTTGAACATGGTCGTTGAAGACGTGTCATGGGAACTGTTCGAGGAACGATTCCAAGAGAGGTATATTTCTGAGGAATTCATTGAGCATCATCTCCATGTGTTCAATGCCTTGTGACAAGGCGACTGCATGATGCCCAAGTAAGAGGCCCATTTTTGGAGATGCTTCAGTATGCTCCGCACCAACTTACCAAGAAATTTAAGGTCAACGAGTTCGTGTTGGGCCTTAATGTTAGAATTCATCTTCTACTTCGGGTACCAGGAATACTGGACCAAAGACAGTGTGTTGGATTGTGGGGATCCACATTACTAGTGTGACTTCCCAGAGGAGAGAACCAGAGCATCTGGATCAGCCAGACCCACTACCATGGGAGTTTTGGGCAACGCCCATCAGATTCTTACAGCGGTGAATAACCGCCAGGCAGAGCACTAGTAAATTGTGCTCGATATGTCAGGTACCATCACAGACCAGACCCTTAGTATTTTGATAGATCTCGGTGTTATAGAGAGTTTCATTTTTGAGGCAGTGCTAAAAATAATTAAGGTAAAGGCACTCGAAGTGGGTGATTTTAGCTTTGTATAATGGATTTGGGAGACAAACTGAAGGTTGGAGGGAAGGTTATGGGATGTAGCCTTAAGCTAGGAGAGTTTTTCACTAGGGCCAACATGTACATCATGATCTTAGGATCTTATGATGTTGTGATAAGTAGGGACTTGTTGGAATCGCATGAGTCGATACTCAAATGTAAGATGAAATGATTGATCTTGGTCATTAATGATGGACAGAGATGCGTGATTGTAGGTTAGAACTAGGGATTTTCTCTGAGGTTCACCTCTTCCTTGCAGCTATAGAAGAGCATGCGCAAGGGATGCAAGTTGTATGCAATCCTTGTGTTAAATGAGAAGGGAGTAGCGGAAGGTCTATAACACCTTTCGTTGGTGAGAGAGTTTGTGTACATCTTACCTGAGGATTTACCTAGGATGTCTCTAGAGATGGAATTGGAATTTACCATAGACCTAAAACCGGGGACTGTACAAATAGTAAGAACTCCTTATCGGATGTTGACTCCGTAGTTATAGGAGTTGAAAATGAAACTGAAGGAGTTGTTGGATCTAGGACTTATACATCCCAGAGTGTCACTGTGGGGTGCACCTGTTATTTTCATTCGAAGGAAGGATGGGTCATGGAGACTCTACATTGACTACAGTCAATTGAAAAAGGAAACGATCAAGAATCAGTATCCATTGCCAAGGTGTAACGTTCCCTCGGCCACCTGCATGCCGGGGACGCCACTCCAGAGAAACCTCTCATGCTCTGACATCAGTCGGTAACATTCCCAACCTTTAAAGGCCATACCATGCTACTCTAGGGAACTTTTTCATTCCTTACTGCGGAACATATGGTAACATACCCAATATTCAACTGAGTTATGCCACATAAATTTACTCTTTAAACTGCATGCATCTAAAACATATACATACAACACTCTTGCGGAAGCTTTACATATAAACATAAACAAGCAATTACTTTCTGTAACATACAAATTTTATACTGAAATAAGAATAACTACAAATATGCAACATCTATAGGGAATTACCCATAAACATACAGGCAATTATAATCAGATATATGATCAACCGTAACATAGGCAGTTAAATAATAAAGCAGCATATCATTTTATCATACAATTGGTAATTATCTTAGAAATATTGTCACCAACTACGTACAAACCATCCACAAACCTCCCAGCCATAAACTACATTGTTCATCACTCTCAACAGTGAGTCACCCCCAAGGTGGGATTGAACTCCACCCAGGAAAAAGGGTTCCTATCCAAGCTAAGGTTCATGGGCAATAGGAAAGACTCTATCTCAGGTGATCACTCAACTAACAACCTACAGCCTCTCAATGCCCACATTCCTAGCCCACCCAAGGAAGTGTGCCCTTTCTTTGCTCAACTGTCCCTCGACTGCCCCACTTCCCTTCCAGGGCTTCAGCAACAAGCCAGAACAGAAGTCTCATAGCGCTATAGCTGTAGTTTATCACCTTCGGGAATCAATTTCTAGCAATTCTCTCGCTCAGAGAATTTCTAACAGGCCTAACAAACCGCTTCTTCAATCCCGCTCCAAGATAACCAGGTACACCAATCGAAAAGGGATATGGGAATAGGATCTGAAATGATGAGATGGTTGTCTCAAGGATAATGGAATGCATGAGTGAAAATGGTCATGGAATCATTGACTAGATAACTGAGTGTGGAAGAATCATTGTGAAATCTTCCTGGAATTCCTTGTGCAAAAAGATCCCTGGGCTGCTGGTAAGGTATCCCCTGAAAATCCCCCCCCCAAATGAGCTAAGTTCCCCCACGATACAAATTCATTTCCCCAAATTGACACTTATCATATCGGAAGTTACTTTGGTCCACTTGTCCCCAACTTTAGAACTTAAGATAAAATAATTATCCATTATGCTTTAGGAAATATTAATATAATATTCCCTTGACTTGTGGCCCTCCCTTTCCCTAACTAGTGAAGTTAGTCCCCCATCTCTTTATCATGGTCAGTCTGCGCACAATGATGTATTTTATATTAATCATGAGTCATGTACAAAGTAGGCGCATTTCCCTTTGACATCTAGGCGTTCTGGCCTAATAAAAAAAACATAAGCATCCCAGCTTATAATAATCGGCTCACCAGCCTATAACACATATCATATACACGAGGCTTGTTTTCCTCCATACTGCGCGCACCTTAGTTATTGCACGCGGTATCCTGGAATGTGCAAATTACATCATTTTATTGCGCAGTTCATGCGCGCACTGTTCCACATGACATGCATTACGAAATGAGGTCAAAACATCTCACCAACTTAAGTACATTTATATTACATTTACAATTGGGTTCGGTCGAGGGATATTACAATCCCCTCCCCTTATTTATGCACTTTCCTCAGTGCATCATATGCCCATATATAGCATATTTTTCAAAATTCTTCAAAAAGATGCGGGTATTCTATCCGCATTGCATCTTCATGCTCCCAAGTAGCATCCTCAGGACCGTACCAGGTCCATTGAACCCTTATAAGCCTTATGGCTTGGTTACGGAGCTGTTTGACTTTCTGGTCCAAAATGCGCACAGGATGCACTGGAAAAGCACCTTCTTGCTCCACCTGAATCACATTTCAATCAATAACATGATCAGCATCAGGTATATATTTCTTTAACAATGATACATGGAATACATTATGAACAAACATGGATGCAAGCAATGCAATCATATAAGCAACTGGACCAATCCTCTCTAGGACTTCAAGAGGCCCAAAAAATCTAGCTGCCAACTTGGCATAACTTCCCAACTTTAGGGAACTCCTGTTAGATTTCACTTTCAGGAAAACATGATCACCCACTTTGAATTCTCTGTGGGTTCTATTCTTATCGACATAAATTTTCTATCTGTCTTGGGTAGCTTTTAAATTCTGCTCAATTTTTGTCATCTGGTCCTCCATTTCCCTGAGAAACTTTGGCCCAACTGTTGTCCTATAAGCTGGGTTATCCCAACTCATTGGAGTATTGCACTTTCTGTCGGAAATTTCTTCAAATGGGCTCATATTCAATGATGCCTGATACCCATTGTTGTATGCGAATTCTACCAAGTGTAGGTAGTCTTCCCATTTTGATGGTTTGTCCATCACATACATTCTCAGCATATCTTCTATCACCTTGTTCACCCTTTATGTCTGTCCATCAAACTCAGGATGATAAGCGGTACTAAAGTTCATATTCATTCTGAATCCTTTGAACAATCCTTTCCAGAAATTCGAGGTGAATTTTGGGTCTCTGTCGGATACAATTGTCTTAGGAATCCCCTACAATCGTGCCACTTCTTTCATGAAAATATTAGCAACCTCTACTACCTTGTGTGTATTTTTCAGTGGAATAAAATGGGCATATTTCGTAATCTTGTCCACCACCATCATGATCGAATCATGCAGCTTTCCCATTCTAGGCAATCCCGTAATAAAATCCATTGTCACCATTTCCCACTTCCATTCAGGAATGGTTAAAGGTTGCAGTAACCCTGTTGGATGCCTATTCTCATATTTCACTTTCTGGCATTCCATACATCTAGCGATGTATTTGGCGATCTCTTTCTTCATACCTGGCCAAAAGTAATGGCTCTTGATCGCTGCCACAATTTTCTGATATCCAGGGTGCCATACATAAGGAACATTATGCATTTCATGCAAAATCATATGTTTCAAGTCCTGGACATTTGGAACAAAAATCTTGTTTTGGCACAACAGTATTCCATCTATTCCCAACTTATAATTATCCACCTTCTGAAGCATCTTACCCTGTTGTAGCGTTTCTACCAATTCTTTGTACTGCAAATATGCATTTACAGCCTCCATAATTTTTCTTTTAATATCAGTTTGGTACATGATAATGGATGTAGCATGTAATTCATGCACCTTCCTGCTGAGTGCATCAACCACTTTATTCTCTTTCCCTTTGATATGCTTTATATCAAAGTCATATTCGCTTAGAAATTCTAACCATCTTCTTTTTCTAGCATTTAGATTTGGCTGATCAAATAAATATTTCAGACCATTGTGGTCTGTTCTTAATTCAAACCTCTTTCCCATAAGGTAGTTTTTCCATTTCCTCAAGGCATGCTCTATGGCTGCCAACTCTAAATCGTGAGTGGCATAGTTTTTTTCATGATCCTTCAACTTCCTTGATTCATAACATATGACAAACCTGTTTTTACTGAGGACTCTACCAAGTCCTTCATTACATGCATTGGTGCATATAATGAAGTCTTCTTCTGGGTCTGTGATCCTTAATATTGGAGCACTTGTTAATAATTTTTTCAAGTGTTGAAAACTTTTCTCACAATCCAGTGTCCACTAAAAGTTCACTCCCTTTCTTTGCAAAGAAGTGATTGGGTGTGAAATCTTTGAGAATTCTTCAATGAATATTCTGTAGTAGCCTACGATACCCATGAATGATCTCACCTTTTCCACATTCTTCGATGCTCACCATTCTCTAATGGCCTCTATCTTCTCAAGATCCACTGTTATCTGATCCTTTGAAATGATATGCCCCAAATAATGAATATGTTTCTGATAGAATGAGCACTTGTTCAATTTGGCATATAACTGGTGCTCCCTTAATACTTGCAACACCATCCTGAAATGATGTTCATTCTCTTCTTCTGATTTGGAATATATAATAATGTCACCCAAAAAGACAATGACAAACTTGTCCAAATATTCTCGGAAAACACCATTCATTAAGCACATGAAAACAGTTGGTGCATTCGACAAGCCAAATGGTACCACTGTGAACTCATAATGACCATACCTTGTCCTGAAGGGGGTCTTGCTAATATCTTCTTACTTAATTCTTACCCGATGGTATCCAGATCTGATAACTATCTTTGAAAATATCTTGGCACCCTTCAATTGATCACAGAGGTCATCAATCCTTAGTAGAGGATACTTGTTCTTAACAGTCACTTTATTCAATTGTCTGAAGTCAATACACAACCTTAGTGTTCCATATTTATTTCTCACAAACAAGACTGGGGCACCCCAAGGCGACATGCTTGGGTGTATATACCCCTTCTTCAAAATTTCTTCAAGCTTCATTTGCAACTCCTTCAATTATGGTGTACTCATTATGTAAGGAGTCTTTGATATTGGCGTTGCTCCAGGCATCAAATTTATAGAGAAAGCAATGTCTCTCCCTGGGGGTATTATGAGGCACCTCCTTGAACACATCTTCAAAATCTTCCAGGACTGCATAATCTCCCAAATTTGGCATCTTATCTCTATGTGTCTCTACCAAATGAGCTGCAATTATTTGGCATCCTTTTTTGTAACATTTCTTCAGCTGCAATGTTGAAATTTCTCTAATGGTTACTTCCTTGGGAATTCACTGTACCTTCCTTAGTTTTCCTTCCTCATCCAGGCAAGTAAATTCTTTGTCGTGATAGACTAAGAGAGTGTGATGTTGGTCTAACCAATCCATCCCAATTAGACAGTCATATGAACCTAAAGGCAAGATGTTTAAATCTGCCTTGGTGTTCAGTCCATTCATGTCTATGAGGCATGACTTAACCATCTCATTAACTTTTCTTCTGGATCCTGTAGCTAGTTGTACCAACCAGGATTTCCCATGCTTGCTTCTTGGTAATTGCAAACTTTCCACCATCTTAGGGTCTATATAACTATGACTAGCTCCTAAATCAATTAAAATAGCAAGGGTTTGGTTGTTGATCATACCTTCCACTTCAATCATGTGGGACTAATACTCTTCTTGATTGTTGTCCAGGGCTACATAAATCCTTGACACATATCTTCCCATATCCTCCATTGTTTCATCTCGCTGAACATTGTGAATAGGCCTACCTTTTTCACCTCTGTGAGGAAAATATCTGAACCTATGGTCCCCTTTACAACCCCAACATTGCATAGGTGGTTGTCTTGGCCCTTGACTCCCTGTGTCAATCGTTCTGGGTTCTTTAGGCATTTTCTTCCTTGTGGATTATTTCTGAATAATGGTTTCTTATCTCCCTTCTTTCTCTGATCCATCTTGAATTTCTTATTGTCTTCCCAAGCCTTTTGGAAATCTGGCCTAACTTTATGTTGATCATATAGGAATTTAGATCTCCTTATGGTCTCTTCTAATGTCTTGGGATCATCATACTGTATCTTGTCACTGATGAATGATGGAAATCCACTTAAATACCTTTGAATTTTGACTATCTCATCCTTCATGAAAGAGACATACTTTAGCAGTTCCAGAAACCTTCTCTCATATTCATCTATGGTCATACTTCCAAGCTTGAGTTCAAATAACTCTTTCATTTTCTTGTCATAGTATCTCTTAGTCAAGTACTTCTTCTCAAAATACTTCTTGAATTCCCTCCAAGTAACACTTTTCTCTACAATGTGTTGTACCTGCACGAGTTGATCCCACCACATGGAGGCTTTTCCTTTGAGTTGATAGATAGTGATTCTACCTTTTTCATGAGAAGAATAATTATGCAATTTAAAATAATTCCTCGTGCCTAGTAACCATTTTTATGCATCTTCATCATTCTTGTGCTCACCATCAAATGTAGGAGGTTTTATTTTGTTCATTTCTCCTCGCAGCTCATCCGCCCCAGATCTTTTATAACTTCTCACTAGGGATGGACTCGAGTTGCTTCCTTCTCTCTTATTGGAATGCCTCTCGGAATGATGGTGATGTCTACTAGCACCTTTTTCTTTTCTTTTCTCCTCTGAAGGTTTTTGACTCCTAGATTCACTTGAGCCATTCTCCTTAACCAATTTCTTTTCTATTATGTTCAAACCCTCCAATAGCTTCATGTTGAAGTCATCTTCCTTCTCTTTGGATTTCATAAGCCTTTCATTATCAGATTTATGGATTTGGACATCCTTCTGCAAATTCTTAATGGTCTCAACCATATTTATATCTTCATTCCTTTATTCTCCATGTTTGTTGGAGTTTGTTCCTTCCATACCCAAATGGACATCCACCCCTCTTCTCTTATCTTGCTGACTGTAATTCCCCTGTGCTTCTTCCATTCCTATGGACTCTGCACTGGTCTTATTTGATCGAGTTGTTGTTAATTCTACAAAATGTGCATCCATTGAAACTTATCAGGCTAACAATTCAACAATTCATGAGAATATGCACCATTTTGATTCAATATACACATCAAAATTATCACTCCCAGTTTCCTAGTGTTATCACCACGAAAATTCTAGATAAGGCCTAAATCTCAAAAACACAGACGCGCAGTGCCTTCCGAGATATACTTGTGCAAGAAGGTGGTTTGCTTAAACCACTTTCGCCAAGATGTGGTATCACGTGTCTCAACATGTCAAATCCACCACTCATGGAGCAGGAAACAGCTTAGTTAGATCACCATGCTTCACTCGTTCGGTACTTTGCAGCCATGTGACGTCAACTGAATGTCGCCATGTAACGAACTCAAAAGCTAATCATTCAAAATGGATTCCTTGAGAATGGAAACCCAACGCTCTTGTACGTAATCCATCTGTGCTTCATAAATGGAATTCTATAATTACCACTCCCCAAGTATGAACATATATGTGTATCCATAACCGAAGTAATCTCCAAAATTCTCAACTTTTTGCTCTCTATAAAAATACCTTTCAGTATCCACAACCTAAGATACATGGACAAGGCTAAATTGAGTGAGACTGGTTATTCGAACAACATGCTAGGCTTTCCTGCAAATGAAGAGGAAAGGGTCCTTGCGCACATCCTAGCAACTAAGTTTCACACAGATTCGGTTATAGACTCGCAGTTGGAAGTCAGGTTGAATCCCACTATGAAGGATTTCATCATCAACATGCCACCCACTAAGAAGAAAAGGAGCAAGCGACATAAGAGGGAGGAATCTACGGCTGAAGCGGTCGAAAGTGTTGGAGAGAATCAACCGGTTTGGTTAGATTCTTACTTAAAGGAGGAGATCTCTAAGATGAAGTAAGTCTTCAACTAAAATAATCATGTCTCGGTGAATTTTGAACAGTCGGTAGTGGAGGTAAAGAGTACTAGAGATGATAGGTCCGTTCTTTAAATGGCCCTTTTCACAATAGGCTAACTATTTTCATCCCCCTTTTGTAATTTTTTGATTAATACGACTATATAAATACAAAAACAAATTTTAGACTGCTTTATTACAATTTCTATCTGGTGATGTTATGAATCTTGTTTTCTTTTATAATAAGTTTTTCGTGTAATCTTATATTTTATTTTCATCTATCTAAATCGGAGGAAATTAAAACTCGGAATTCTTTTTAATTAATGCTTCGATGCGGTTGTGTGTTTCTTTTTCTTTTATTATTATGCAATTTAAACTCCGAGTCATCGCCTTCCAAGCGAATTCGTGCACACTAAACTTTGAACTGTTCATTTATATTTATCATGCATAGCGATATCACAAGGTAAAACGCTTTTCCATGCACCTAAATCTACCGTGAATCTATTCTTTCTTGCACCAACAACTTATGCGCTCTACTCTTGCATTGTGCATCAATATCGACTGTGCAAAGGTTTGGTACGGTGTGTTAGCGATATTTCTTGTCTCGGGATTAGGCATACCCAGGTCTGCAGTTTTCATAGGAAGCACCCGAGCATAACACGAGAGAATCCCATTTTTTAGCAGCAAGTCAAGCGAGCGGGCAAAGTTTTTCCATCGGTGACTGAGATCTATACATAGAAGCGGATCGACGGCCATCGGCTTTTCAGGGCCGACCAGTTGCCCAGGATTTAGCAAGGGGAAGAGCCATGGTTCAAAATGAATTTGGACCATCCGATCTCATTGGGACAGGTGGCAAGCCTGTCAGCATATCACAGATCAGGGTTTCGAGGAGCAGGCACCCCTCGTTTCATGCATTTTGAAGCCCCGAACCCCGAATTTTTTATAGCACCCAAGATCAAGCCCATGGTTCTGGCGCCTGGTTGTAAGAGAACAGGCCTGGAGGAGGGGAATTTATGTTTGTCATTTGGCCACTCAGGCCCCGAAGTGTCAAGCTAAATCTCAAAAGGAAGGCATTGTGATGCTCGAGATGCTGATTTGACATGAGCTAAATCCCAGTACCTGTTGGAGATTAATGAAGAAAATAGAGGGTGGTTCAAACCTCACCTTGCTCATTTATTGCAGAGTATGGAGGTCCCGGCCGAAATTCTAACCAAGAGGGTCCCCTGTACCATTTCTCCTCATGGAAGCCACACCGAGTCTTCAACTCGCCAGAAGAACCTGCACATGCCAAGTCAACATTCAAAGGGTTCAGCTACCTCTAGCACGGGCCATGCCGAATTAAGGTAGCGTATGACAAAGCAATGCAGACCAGATTTGATTGAGGTGACGCCATACATTGAAAGTTTTGAGATGCCTCTGTTGGGCGAAAGGAAGGGGAGAGTATATGTAGGCATTTTTGCCATTTTGTAAGCATCGATGGTTGAGTAAAGCTCCCTACTGTAATGTTTTAGCAGCTATTGTAGCTTTCAGATTATGCCTCTGTATATGAGATTTCTTGTTTTATGACAGACAGTTCTTCTTACTTCATCTAATTTTCATCTCATGCTAAGAGGGTTCGTGAATGACTGACTCGTGCAAATTATTGCAGTTCTGTTATGATAAAGGATTTATTATTACATAATTGTGTCCTATGGCTTTGAATTTGAATGTAAGTCGATCTTCTGTTTAAATGCCTTCATCTACAGTCTGTTAGAAACCTGTTGTTTATAACAGACCTCCACTTTTATCTTGTATAAGTCTTCCACCTGTTCACCCTTTACTACAACTCACTGTCTGAAATTTACGCAAGACCTCACTTGCTCATGCATACCTGGCCTGGTTTCAGAGTTGGAACACTATTGTTTTGAGTTTACCTCCATTCGATCACCCATCTATAAACAATCGTAACATAAAACTGATGGGCATCGGGCTCTACTCCTACTAGCAATCCAGGAGTGACTTCCATCACCAACATTTCTGGTGCCCTTGCCGGGGACGAAGTTGAATATTTTCCCCGGGATTGACGACAACGATTAACTGATTCTGAAGGTGCATCAGAGATCAGAATTATCAAGATTGCTGCTGTGCACCTGGCGAATCCATTGTGACGACTCTGCTGGGGATAACCTGCTCTATCAATTGTGGCTTTCAGAGGCAGACACATGCGGTCTCATTCACATCTACCCCTAGCTACACCTGAAACCGATCCAGAGATGGTTCTCAGAAAAGGAAAGGCCCCTGAAGAAGAATCTTCCACCGTCAAAACAGGTAATCTTCCATCTCCTTCTATAAGAACTCCATTTTATCCTCCTTAGTTTCTTAATAGAGCTCCTTCAGAAGTTTCACTTTTCCTGAATTTTGGCAGTGTTCCTGTTGAGTTTTCCCCTCCTGGTTTGGGATTGGAGGGAGAAATACTTGTCACTCCCCTCTCCTCTAAAGTTGTACCTTGGCATAGACCCAGGACCACAGAATATTTCCCCACTCCTGCACAAGGAGGAGCACCTGCTGACTTGAGATCGTTAGCTTTCTCTTTAAATCCTCTCTTGTTATCCACTCCCATTAAGAACTCATCCCTGGTGTCCATGTTCTGAGTTCCTTCTCCTCTGAGGTCCCCTTTACATAATATCCATATGGCCAAAGAAAATCCTCCTATGACTGCGATGGAGGCCATCATAGCCGCTAAGTATGCTCCTCTTGTCTTACCACAGCTTATCAATGCCCTCCCACCAGATGGATACCTAAAGTAGCTGCCCAAGTTTACAGGCGAGGGGGACATAGCTGCTGAAGAACACCTCGCAGCCTTTTATACTTTTGTGGATGATAATGTTATCATGCACGCAGACGTATGGATGAGAATTTTTGTCCATAGTCTCGAAGGAGAGGCTAGAAAATGGTTCAAGGCCCTGCCTCCTAGATATATTGATGGGATCGAAGCTTTAGATAGTACCTTTTTGAGACATTGGGGAGATAAAAAATATTTCATGTATTACATGACAGAGTTTGGGTCATTGAAGAGAAAGGAAGGAGAGTCTGTCTCTGACTTCTCCAAGAGATTTAATAAAATGTACAACAAAATCCCTGTTGAGATAAAACCCTCTGAAGCCTCTGCAAAGATCACTTAATCCAGTGCTTTTGATCCTGATTTCTACCTACTGCTAAGGGAGAGAAGAGCTACTACACTAGCCCACATGCAGGATGCGGTAGTGGAGGTAGAATCTAACATATTGGTTGTCAACCGAATCAGGAATGCAAGTGATAGGAATACATCCAAGAACAAGCTTGAAGCTTCCTCATCCAGTTCCTCTCCCCTGCCCCAGCAAACAGATGAGACAACTAGAGCACTAAAATCACTTTCTGCCAGGATGGAAAGGTGGGAACTAGAGGGGAAGCCCATGTACAAAAATCCCCAGAACACTGATAATAGAGGTTTCAGACGACCTACTAACAATATGCCTCAGGTTTTCCCAAGGGAACAAAGGGGAAAAGACAGAGAAGATCAAAGGGTTCAAACCTCCCTCCAAAACAACCTAGTTGATCATAAGGAAAGAGAGGAGGTAGGTGAGTTTGGCCCTAAAATTCAGTGTATTGAAGAAACTCCCCCTTTTCCCCATTTGACGCAGTCCGCATATGAAGAATCCATGATGAACGCTCAAATTCATGAGTTGGGGAAAGAGAAAAGGCTGGTCACACTTATAACAGATATAATATCAGGTCGAGAAGGAAAGAAGGAGACTTTGACAGCCCAGACCATCCCCTCATAGCAGAAAGACCCACTAAATCTGCCGCGACCGCTACTAAAGATAAAAGAGCTCAGATCATTTTGCTAGTAGTCAAAGAACCCATCACCGAGATAAGGGAAGCTCCTAAGCCCATTCCATCCTTTAATTTTGAACATGAAATGCAAAAGATCAGGATCCCCATCCCCCTCTCAGAGCTAGTAAAAAATGAAGATTTTAAAAGATCCCTCTCCAAGCTGCTACAATTCGAGTCCCCCCAGCCCCCCTCTGACTCAGTAAACCTTCAAGATGAGAATTCAGCCGTCATCTTAGGCCCCATGGTAGAAGACAAAGATGACTCATCCCCCCCCTTCTACACATCCCTGAA
>SNQJ01S0018799.1:102657-129830 GCA_010110895.2 Picea sitchensis | reverse complement strand
CAGTGAGAGGTTAGGGCACGGATTGCTTGTTTTAAGTGGTTTTTCAAGGTTTTATTCAGCATTGCTTTGGCTAGGAAGAGGCATGAGTTGGCCTGATGCCAGGTAAACCTGTGTAGTGCATTTTAGGGTTATAACAGGAGGGCAAGCTGCTAGGCCATATAGTATCGACAGAAAGAGTAAGAATTGACCCCAACAGAGTGGAGGCGATTCAAACCCTGTCACTTCCCAGGTCTAAAAAAAAGGTCTAGGCATTTCTAGGAAAGATTAACTTCCTAAGGAGATTCATCTCAAATTTTGCTAAACTGGTAAAACACATCATAGCAATGCTCAGAAAGGGAAACGAAGTGAAATGGACCATTGAGCCTTGGGCATCTTTTGACCGAATAAAAAAGTCATTAACTGAGGCGCATGTGCTAATCAGTCCTGATTATTCTAAGGATTTCCTGATTTTTTCTTTTGCTTCCTGTGATACAGTGGTGACGGTCTTACTGCAGAAAAATGAGCAAGGGCGTGACCATCCCATTGCCTTCTTTAGCAGGGCATTAAGAGACACAGAGAGTAGGTATGAAATCATGGAGAAACAGGCCTACACCTTAGTGAAATCTCTCAAATCTTTCAGAGTCTATGTCTTGCATTCAAAAGTAATAGCATATGTTCCTTCAACTTCTATGAAGGACATCCTTGTATAGCCTGACGTAGATGGGAAAAGAGACAGATGGATCGCTAAAATTTTGGAATTTGACTTAGAGATAAAGCTTACCAAGTTGGTTAAGGAGCAAGGTTTAGCCAAGCTACTGGCTGAATCCAACTGCGAAGCCTTGGGAGTTAGTTTCATCAATACTCGCCTAGGATCTCAGCAAGCTGAATCACCCAGCCAATGCTCTCAAGATATCTCATCGCTCTCAGGATGTGCCTGGTATCGTGACATTCTGTATTTTCTGCAAGATTTGAAGCCCCTCGATGTAATGGGAAAAAGCAAAGCAAGGGCTCTAAAGTTCAAGGCGGTCAAGTATTGCCTCATCGACCAAGCCTTGTACTGGAAAGACCCTCTAGGGGTATTTTCTAATATGCCTGGATCCGCAGGAGGCCCAAAAGGTTACGTTTGATTTTCATAGTGGCCTTTGCAGAGGTCATCATTTCTGGAAGACCACAGCTCACAAGATACTCCGAGATGGGTATTACTGGCCCACTTTATTCCCCGATGTTTGAAGGGAGATCATAGCTTGCATCAAATGCCAAAAGTTCTTAGGAAAACAACAACTCAAATCACTGCCATTAAAACCCATATTAGCTTCGGCACCTTTTCAGCAGTGGGGGTTGGACTTCATCGAAGAAATTCATCCTCCCTCAAGTGGTCAGCACAGATGGATCCTGACTGCAACAGATTATTTCACCAAGTGGATAGAAGTTGTCCCCACCAGAAGCACACCACACAAAGTAATTATTAGCTTCCTAGAGGATATCATAGCCTGATTTGGCTATCCCAGCAGGATCGTCACCGATAACGCTGCTTCTTTCAAATTTGAACCTCTAATTAAGTTCTGTAAGCAATTCCAGATATCGCTAATTCACTCCATCCCCTACTATCCCCAGGGCAATGGTTTAGCGGAATCCTCTAACAAAAGCCTGATAAATATCATCAAAAGATTGTTAGAGGATAACAAAATATCCTGGGATTCAAAGTTGAAATTTTCTCTGTGGGTCGATCGTGTCACAACGAAGAAGTCTCTGGGCACTTCTTCGTTTCAACTAGTCTACAGAGCAGAGGAGATTTTCCCTACTTAGCTTGCCTTACCTGTGGCGAAGTTCTTTCAAGACTACGAAGGAGAACCAGATCATATGATCAGAAGAATTCATCAGATAGTGGAAGTGCAACAGATCAGAGAACAAGTAAGGGACACAGCTTATAGTCATCAGCAGAAGATCAAACAAGCTTTTGACAGAAAGGTCAAGAAGAAGGAGTTGGAGATCGGGGATTTGGTATTTAAGTGGGACACACCTAGACAGGATAAAGGCAAGAACAACAAGTTCGACGCCCTCTGGATCGGCCCCTTCAAAATCTCTGAGATTTTCTCCAACAACACATATGGGTTGCAGGATTTGGAGGGTGAAGAGGTTTTCAACAACCCAGTGAATGGGCATTTACTGAAAAAATGTTTTATTTGAGCCTTAGACGGCTCCTCTGTTTGTAAATATTGTCCTTTTTACCTTTGTGTATTTTCTTTTTACATGTTTTCGGCTTAATAGGTGACTCCATAGCCCAATAACAAGGCACTGAAGTTGCAGAAGGAGTTCTTAGAGCATCGCAGGGATGACTCCATCCCCCATGGAGCCTAACGTTAGCGATATTTCTTGACTCGGGATTAGGCATACCCAGGTATGCAGTTTGCACGGGAAGCACCCGAGCATAACACGAGAGAATACCGTTTTTTAGCAGCAAGTCAAGCGAGCGGGCGAAGTTTTTCCATCGACGGTCGAGATCTATCCATAGAAGCGGATTGACGACCATCGGGTTTTTGGGGCGGACCAGTTGCCCAGGATTTAGCAAGGGGAAGCGCCATGGTTCAAAACAAATCTAGACCATCCGATCTCATTGGGATAGGTGGAAAGCCTGTCAGCATATCGCAGATCAAGGTTTCGAGGAGCAAGCACCCCTCGTTTCATGCATTTTGAAGCCCCAAACCCCGAATTTTCGATAGCGCCGAGGATGATGCCCATGGTTCTGGCGCCTGGTTGTAAGAGAATAGGCCTAGAGGAGGGGCATTTATGTTTTTCATTTGGCCACTTGGGCCCCGAAGCGTCAAGCTAAATCTCAAAAGGAAGGCATTGTGATGCTCCAGATGTTGATTCGACGTGAGCTAAATCCCAGTACATGTTGGAGATTAATGAAGAAAAGAGAGGGTGGTTCAAACCTCACCTTGCTCATTTATTGCAGAGTATGGAGGTCCCAGCCAAAAGTCTACCCAAGAGGGTCCCCTGTACCATTTCTCCTTAGGGAAGCCACACCGATTCTTCAACTCGCCAGAAGAACCTGCACACGCCAAGTCAACATTCAAAGGGTTCAGCTACCTCTGGCACGGGCCATACCGAATTAAGGTAGCATATGACAGAGCAATGCAGGCAAGATTTGATTGAGGCGATGCCATCCATTGAAAGTTCTGAGACTCCTCTGCTGGGCGAAAGGAAGAGGAGAGTATATGTAGGCATTTTTGCCATTTTGTAAGCATCGATGGTTGAGCATAGCTCCCTATTGTAATGTTTTAGCAGCTATTCTAGATTTCAACTTATGGCTCTGTCTATGAGATTTCTTGTTTTATGACAAACAGTTCTTCTTACTTCGTCTAATTTTCATCTCATGATAAGAGGGTTCGTGAACAACTGACTCATGCCAATTATTTCAGTTTTGTTATGATAAAGGATTTATTATTACATAATTGTGTCCTTTGGCTTTGCATTTGAATGTAAGATGATCTTGTGTTTAAATGCCTTCAGCTATAGTCTGTTAGAAACCTGTTGTTTATAACAGACCTCCTCTTTTCTCTTGTATAAGTCTTCCGCCTGTTCACCCTTTACTACAGCTCACTGTCTGAAATTTACGCAAGACCTCACTTGCTCATGTATACCTGGCCTGGTTTCAGAGTTGGAACACTATTGTTTTGAGTTTACCTCCATTCGATCACCCATCTATAAACAACCGTGACATAAAACTGATGGGCATCGGGCTCTGCTCCTGCTAGCAATCCAGGAGTGACTTCCGTCGCCAACACCGTGCATCGATATTCCACATTCATTTCATCCTATGCATGCACCATGTCAAGTTTAGCATATTCCATAGCACCCAATTATCTACGCACACTACTGAATACATCGTCACAAAACAACTCATACTCATACTTATGTGTGTACTAAGAAAACTCCTTTACGTTAAGAAATACTTGCGCAACCCATGTGCATATTA
This sequence comes from Picea sitchensis, assembly GCA_010110895.2. Lineage (NCBI taxonomy): Eukaryota > Viridiplantae > Streptophyta > Pinopsida > Pinales > Pinaceae > Picea > Picea sitchensis. Next base: position 125,872 of record SNQJ01S0018799.1, on the reverse strand, counting down.
CTATGTATGTTCTCACCACACAAGGCTAAATTTAGTGTGTGCATCTGCACATAATGATCTTTCGCGCGGTGCCACAATTTACCGTTCCCACTGGCACACCAACATTTTTCCACGCGGTGCCAAAATTTACCGGGTGCATCAGCATGCCAACATGTTTTTCATGGATACTCTGTGACTCTAATTTTTGGTCACCTCAAAGTTACTCTTCTATGAAAATTTTCTTCAACTAAACCCCTCTGGCCCATCCAAGATTAGTGTTGAACTGAAGCTCTGATACGAATCTGTAACGTTCCCACGGCCACCCGCAGGCTGGGGGATGCCACTCCAGAGAAACCTCTCGTGCTCTAACATCATTCGGTAACATTCCCAACCTTTAAAGGTTGGACCATGCTACTCTAGGGAACTTTTTCATTCCCTTATTGTGGAACATACAGTAACATACCCAGTAGTCAACTGAGCTATGCCACATAAATTTACTCTTTAAACTGCATGCATCTAAAACATATACATACAACACTCTTGCAGAATCTTTACATATAAACATCAACAAACAATTACTTTCTATAACATACGACTTTTATACTGAAATACCAGTAACTATAGATATGCAACATCTACATGGAATTACCCATAAACATACAGGCAATTATAATCACATATATGATAAACCATAACACAGGCATGTAAATAACAAAGAAACATATCATTTTAACATACAATAGGTACTTATCTTAGAAACATTGTCACCAACTGCATACAGACCATCCACGAACCTCCCAGCCATAGACTACATTGTTCATCACTCTCAATAGTGAGTCACCCTCGAGCTGGGACTGAAATCCACCCAGGAAAAAGGGTTCCTATCCAGGATAAGGCTCATGGGAAGCAGGAAAGACTAAGTCTCAGGTGCTCACTCAACTAACAGCCTACAACCTCTCATTCCGCACATGCCTGTCCCACCCAAGGAAGTGTGCCCCTTCTCTACTCAACAGTCCCTCAACTACCCCACTTCCCTTCTAGGGCTTCAACAACAGGTCAGGATGGAAGTCTCAAAGCATTGTAGCTGCAGTTTAGCACCTTTGGGAATCAATCCCCGACAATTCTCTCGCTCATAGAATTTCTCACGGGCCTGACAACCCGCTTCTTCAATCCCACTCCAAGCTAACTAGTTACACCAACCAAAAAGGGCTATGGGAATAGGCTCTGGAATGATGAAATGGTTATCTCAAGGATAACGGAATGCATGAGTGAAAATGGTCATCGAATCATTGACTGGATAACTGAGTGTGGAAGAATCACTGTGAACTCTTCATGGAAGTCCTTGTGTGAAAAGATCCCCAGGTTGCTGGTAAGGTATCCCCTGAAAAATCTCCCCCAAATGATCTAATTTCCCCCACGATATGAATGTATGTCCCCAACTTGACACTTGTCATATCGGAAGTTAGTTTGGTCCACTTGTCCCCAACTTTATAACTTAGGATAAAATAATTATCCATTATGCTTTAGGAAATATTAATATAATATTCCCTTGACTTTTGGCCCTCCCTTTCCCTAACTGGTGAAGTTCAGTCCCCCATCTCTTTTATCGTGGTCGGTCTACGCACAAGGATGTATTTTATATTAATCATGAGTCATGTACAAAGTAGGCACATCGCCCTTTGACATCTAGGCATTCCGGCCTAATACCAAAACCTAAGCATCCCAACTTATAATAACCGTCTCACCAGCCTATAACACATATCATATACACGAGGCTCATTTTCCTCCATAATGTGCGCACCTTAGTTACTGTGCGCGGTATCCTGGAATGTGAAAATTACATCATTTTACTTCGAAATTCATGCGTGCACTGTGCCACATGACATGCATTACCAAATGAGGTCAAAACAACTCACCAGCTTAAGTAAATTTATATTACATTTACAATTGGGTTCAGTCGAGGGATATTACACAACGATTGATGATATGTTTGATCAGATGAAAGGCGTGACTATTTTTTCAAAGATCGACTTGAGATCAGTGTATCACCAGTTAAGGATCAAGGAGGATGATGTCCCTAAGACCGCCTTTAAAAATATGTTTGGACATTATGAGTTTACTATTTTATCGTTTGGACTAACGAACACCCTAGGGGTGATTATGGGTTTGATGAACGGGGTGTTTCGTGACTACTTGTACAAGTTCATCCAAGTATTCATTGACAATATTTTTATTTACTCTTGGATGATGGAGGAGCATGACAAGCACTCGCGCTTGGTACTATAGTGTCTGTGAGAGAATAAATTGTATGGGAAATTTTTTAAATGCTCATTTTATCTATCAAATATTCACTACTTAGTGCATGTCATCTCCGACGAAGGTATCGCCATGGATCCAGTAAAGGTTGAGGCTATTATGGAATGTCCTGCACCGACAAATGTCTCAGAAGTGTGTAGATTCCTGGGTATAGTGGGATATTATCGACATTTCGTCGAGGGTTTTTCGAATATAGAAAATACGATTATGGAATTGCAGAAGAAGAACAAGAAATTTGTTGGGACCGAGAAATGTGCAGAAGCATTTTGGAGGCTCAAGGAGTTGTTGACGACAATACTGATACTAAATGTCCCTAACATGAATGTGGACTTCTTGGTATGCACTGACACATCCAAAGAAGGCTTAGGAAAAGTCTTGATGCAAGACAATCGAGTGATCCCTTACATCTCTAGAAAGTTGAGGAGGCTTGAGAAGAACTATGCGATGCACGATTTGGAGTTTTAGCCATTGTTTATTCCTAGAGAGTTTGGAGGAACTACCTTATTGGATGAAAAATTGAACTAAAAATGAACCATTGTGGACTACGACACATCTTTAGGCAAGGTGACCTGAACGCGTGACAACAGCGTTGGTCGAAATTTCTTAGCGAGTACAATTTTGAGATTACTTACATAAAGGGAACAATAAACAGAGTGGTTGATGCATTGAGTGGAAGACCACACATATTTTTGGTGATGCCTTTTCAGACGAATCTATGTGAAAATATTCTAAATTTAAAACGCAACGATGACTGGTACAAAGAGGTAAAGGTTTTTATCGGACAAAACACAATGATGGTACCAATATTTGAAGGATTTACATTAGAAGAGGACAGATTATTGAGATTTAAAAGTCGAATTTACATACTGCCCAACAACAAGTTGAGGATCTTGATCCTAAACGAGGCTCACAGAGCAGTATACATGGCTCATCCTGGAGTCACGAAGATGAGGGAAGACCTTAAACCCTTATTCTTCTGGAAAGGAATTAAATCATACATAGTCAAATACATGGAAAGATGTCTAGAATGTTAGCAGGTGAATTCTTAACATAGACATCTAGTAGGATTACTACAACCACATGATATTCTAGAATCAAAATGGAAGGTCATTTCGATGGATTTCATTGTTGGATTTCCACTAATAGCAAGGAGACGCGACTCGATTTTTGTGGTAGTCGACACTCTGACAAAGAGTGCTCATTTTACTCCTGTGCGTACAATGTATCAGGCACCTAACATAGCTAGAGTTTTCATCAGTGACATTATGATGTTGCATGATGTGCCTAAGAGGATTATATCTGATCAAGGATCGGTGTTTACTGGACGATTTTGGACTAGTTTCCAAGAGCCATTGGGAACCCAACTTAACTTTAGTACTGCATATCACCTGGAGATAGACAGGAAAACCGAACGAACAAACCAAATCTTGGAGGACATGTTGTGCATGTACGTGATGGACCAACAAAAGCGTTGGGAAGAATTTTTTCCACTGGTAGAATTCTCATATAACAACAGTTATCAAAGCACCATTATGATGGTGCCTTTCCTGTTTCTTTACAGGTGACCATGTTGGATGCCTTTGAGCTGGGATCGGCTTAAGGATAGGGTCCTGGTGGGACCAGAAGTTATCCAAGAGATGGAATATCAAATGCAAACAATAAGACAAAGGATCAAAGAAGAGCAGGATCGATAGAAGAGTTATGTCGATGCACACCATGTCGACCATAATTACAAAGTTGGTGATCAAGTCTTCTTGCGGGTGAAACCGCATAAGAGTTCGATCAAGTTTGGAAAGGGTGCTAAACTCTCTCCTAGCTTTATGGGATCCTATGAGATTGTGGAAAGAGAGGTTCGTGGCCTAATAACTAGCCTTGCCTGATCCCTGAGGCATATCCATGATGTCTTTCATGTCTCTGTTTGAGACATTATGTTAGATCCTACACATGTTTTGACTTGAGTATATTTTAGGTATCGGATTAGGGTGCACTCATGGTTGATCCAATCCGCATCCTAGACCATCACATTCGACAACTACGAGATTGAATAGTAGATCAGGTCAAGGTCCAGTGGGACAACTATAGTTCGCACTCGGTGACCTTGGAGGACACATATGATATGCGCCAACAGTTTCCATTTTTTGTTATGGATAGACTTAAGATATTGTGATACACTTTATTTTGACACTTATATACTATGAAACTTCAGGATGAAGTTCAAAACAAGATGGGTGTATGTAACATCCTGCTCCTGTGTGCACAGAGAAAACTTATCCTTGAGGACAATTGCTTGCAAGTGATTCATATTATTATACTATTGGCCGTTTGATTACAATTATGAGGCATTATGGATATGATGATATGTATTTTGTTGTATTGACATAGATAGGTGTTATTGACTAGGTTCTTCTGAGTGTGCAGGACTTTGGACCTCGAGGATGTAGAGGCATCGATCAAACCCCTTGGAATCTGGATCGAGTCAGGGAGAGGACTATTGGGTTGAATATTATTGATGTGACATATGTACATATGATTAGATGTTATGATGATTGATTATTTTGTTGACATGATTCATTGATGATGCAGGTTGATGATAGCTTGCTGACTAGAATCACATGTGTAGTAGAGGGGTCACGTAGGAAAACTAGAGACTTGAGGGAAAGGTGTGTAAAACAACCCTACCACATCCTACTAGCACTCTCATCATGGCTTGAACTATCGGTTAATGATTACCTAGTTTGAGAAGACCCATGATGTCATGAGGGGAGACTGCGACAGGCGATCACGATGATTCTAAGGGGCGTGCAATAAGGAAGGAGACTTATTCCTTAGAGGCCCTTAGTCTTCCACAAGATCACCCGGTGGAGTATTAACTCCAGGGGTTTTCTATGTCTATCAAGTCAGTTAAGAGGCAAGTAGCACCCTTGGAGCACGTAGTGCATCCTGAAGGGCATGTCCCACAAGGAAAACAGAAGGAGGTGAGTGGCACCCTTGGAGCACGTAGTGCATCCTGAAGGGCATGTCATCCAAGGAAAACGGAAAGAGGCGAGTGGCACCCTTAGAGCACGTAGTGCATCCTAAAGGGCACGTCGCGCAAGGAAAATGAAAAGAGGTGAGTGGCACCCTTGGAGCACCTAGTGCGTCCTGAAGGGAACGTCGTGTTTTTAACTGGTAAGTGAATAAACTTAGATGGACTTAAAATGAATGATGTGATAAGTAAGATTTAAAAACAATTTCCCTAATAAAAATGTCACCCAACCTAGAGAAATTAAAAACCTAGGTCTAAGTAGAGCTTGTGGTAAAACAAAATTATAATAATAAATAAACTTGTAACAAGAAGGGGGGTAAGAAATTCAAATTAAATTTTAAAATCAAATTATAATGGGGGATTAAAATTTTAAAAAAGGAAATGATTGTTTTATCTACATATGCTAATTTAATTTTTAGTTAAAAAGAAAAAGGGGTAAATGGTTGTTTTTCTACACTTGCTAAATTGATTTTTATTTAAAAAGGAAAAAGAGGGAAACTTAAAAGAAATAGGAAACTAAAGGAAAAAGGGGAAACATAAAGAAAATGGGAAAGATAAATAAAAAGTTGAATGTCTAACTTAGTAAGGAGTATTGCCTTGGGAACTTGCTATTTTTGAACTCAACTAGGAATTTAGTAAAGTGTAAGTCATTTAAGAATTGTAACGGAATTTTGGGACACCTAGGAGCATTTTTAAGAATGTTTTTAGGTGGGTGAGGGAAATAGGGATAATTAATTAATTAATAAAAAATAATTTTTTGGTGGGGGATGGGTGACATGTGTACTGGAAAGGTTTGTCGAATTTAATTAACTGAAAAAGGAATTTAATGAGAATTCGGGAAACTAATTACTTGAAAACTCTATAAAAAGGATAGAGGAGGAGGAGTATGGAGTTTATATTTATGCGTAATGTTACGCTGCTAAATTTTTGTCTTGACTGAACTTATCTTGTGGGAGTTGGGATACCCAGCTCGGGTAACGAGTGGTAGCTCGACCTTGCGAGGTGAGCTAGGTACTAGCGGTTCTATGGTATTGTGTGTGTGGCCCCTTTATGTTTTGGGGGGATCAGGGGGAATAAGAGTACCCCTAGCGTTGGCTGGGAGGTACTAGTGAGGTCACATTGGTCAGCAAGTGGGAGTTGGACGAAGCATGTGTGGGATAATGACTTGGAGTTGTCGCATTTGGATATGGTATGCATGCAATTATTTTTGAATGGTAGATTAATATTGTTCCTACACTTTCATTATTGTACTTCTATTGTGTAAATAATTGTGTTTTACTCAACGTTTTATAATCAAAGAACTTAAAGTCATCCTTGTCGTATGCTTGCTGCATTTTGAATTGATCTCCCTTGGCAAACCCAACTTCTGATTTCAATGACTTCTTTGTGTGGGTTTTATTGATTATTATGAAGAGATTGTGTTTTTTATTCCATCCCTTATCCCTTTAGTCATCAGTCTGTGCCTGAGCATTTGATGCAGGAGCATCGTAGGCAAGCCAGCGAAGCAAGCACAGATGGTGAAAGACAATTGGATATGCACCAACGCACAGTTTGAAAATGTTTTAAATTTAAATAAAGAGACATTAATGTAATAATAGGAGACGTATTTACATTTATGTTTTGGAGATTGTAAACAGATCTTGAGTGTTGCTCACATCTGATGGATAAAGAGGCATTTATTGTAATTTATGAAAAGTTGTTGTAGCTTTTATTTTTTATTAGATAGCTTGGAGATGTAGGAGGGAAAACTCATAAAAGACACCCTCGCTTGCATCATTGTATTAGGAGAAAGATTATGAAGAATTTATGTAAGTTGTAGAGAGCAAGAGAACAGAGAAGAATCCATGTACAGGAACACTTGAGTTAATATATGAATGCTTTGACTCAATTTCAAGGTGTTATTATTCTTATTGTTTACGTTTATTGAATGGTATGTTTACAGTGCTTATATTCTATGTTATGCATTTATTTCAATGTTGTGTGTGTATGAATGCTCTTGATTTCATGTTGAGTGTATGAAATCTGTGAGGAGAGAAGAATGAGTTTTAATTGTTTCTCTTCCTAAGAAATCCTGCAACGAGTGTAGTGAACGTCCACAAGGTGTGCGTTGATGAGGGTCTGAGTTTTATCTCATAAAGATCAGGAGGGATACCATTGTCCTCATACCAGTGGAAGTGTAGATACAACACAGAGTTGTGCAAGGCGTGCACAGGCAGATTGAAGTCTTAGACTTTATCAACTAAGGAGGAAGGTTGAAGGATTGTTGTTGTAAGGAGTGCATAGAGTCGAAGGATCAAATAACTAGAGGTTATTTGTAAATTCTGCAAGGAGTGCATGCAAGATCCCTAAGGAAAACCATGAGGTTACGACAAAAATATCAAGAGGGAAAGAACCTTGAAGAGTTCAAGGGAAGGTGAGTGTCGAATCCACTCAATAGGAAGAAATCTTAGGAAGGTTGACGCCAGAGGTTTGGCAAAAGGATCTATCAGAAGTCTGATCAAACGGTTGAAATTATCATGGGGAAAACCACTGAAGTTTCATGGACTGTTGGATTTTAAAGACTAGTGGAGAGATTAAGGTTGGGTGTTTTTCAGCACTCATAAGCTCAGGAGGGATAGAGGTTGTTGGATTAGGATCAACAGGAGTCATTGATCTCATTTTTGGATTTCACTATTTCAGAATTCGGGAAGTGGGGGAAGATGTGACTCGGAGTCGAGAGTCGGGAACTCCCGATTTGCAAAGTCCTGATCAAATCAGGACCATTAGATGGTGGGGAGCTCAGAGTCCTTAATCTGTGGAAAGGGTTTGTCGTGGTTTTAGAAGTTAGAGAAAGGAGTTGTTGCATAGAAAAACATTGATACGAGAAATCCCGGGTGCCGAAAATATTTGGCCCCACCTCATAGTAAAAAGTCACATCATGGAAAAGTTAAGGGAGGGGTCAAAGATCCATTATCCCTTTTGGGTTTCGAGGATTTTCGAGACAAGAGGACTCGCATCTGGGATCACGAAGTCGCGAAATCCGAAGTACCCATTTGGGTAAAAGATGTGTTCATCTCAAAGAGCATGTGGGAGTGAGTTAGTGCTTAGTGTTTCATCACATGGGCACAACTCCAAAGAAGGACCCATGGATACACATTTGCAGGCATGAGTGATTTCCTGTGGGGAAATAGAAGAGTCAATTAGACTCTCGGGGAGATAAATAACAATCCTAAGACCGAGACGTCGCACAGAACCTATCAAGGCAGGGGGTGTTGTGTCAGAGTGGTATCAGAGCATAGCCTACAAAGTTATTTTTGTTTTCTTCGGGGAACATATTGAAACAATGTCGCCAAGAAGGAGAGAAAGACCAGTGCCCGATCCAACTGTGGAAAGGGAAATGAGAGAACTCCGTACTCGATTAGATGTTATGGAGACAGCACAGAGACAGACAATTGATGTTGGAGATGTCAGTGAAGCCTAAAGAGAAAATGAGGTTGGAGTTGAGGAAGAAGTTGCAGTCGAGGATACTGCAGAAGAACATCTATTCAGAGTTATTGCAAGAATCAGAGCCAGATAAAAGATGGACATTCTGATGTATGAAGGAAACTTAGGCGTTGAAGAGATACTAGATTGGTTTAGAGCTCTAGACAAATACTTCGACTATGAGGATGCTGAGGAACGTAAGAAAGTTAAACATGTCATCACCAGACTTAAAGGGCATGCACCACTGTGGTGAGATGAACTGCAGGCTGACAGGCATTGCAAAGGCAAGCAAAGAATCAAAAGATGGGATAGAATGGTTACAAAACTGAAAGCCAAGTTTATACCCAAAGACTACTAGATCAATCTGTTTCAAAGAATGAAAAACTTGAGACAGAAGATGATGACAGTGAAGGAGTACACTGAAGAGTTCTATAGGATAAACATTAGAGCAGGTCATCGACAAAGTGATGATGAAAAGGTTTCTAGATACATGAATGGTCTGAGGTATGACATTCAAGATGAAATAAGCATGATGACAATTATAAATGTGGAATATGCTTATCAAATGGATATGAAGGCTAAAGAGAAATTAGCCTGAAAGTAAGGTCTAAGAGGCTGAGGTCAAAGTCAGAGAAGAGGCAAAGAAATTTCCCAGAACAAAACTCAGAAGCCGAAGGAACAAGAAAAGAAACTTCATACTCACCCTGAAAGAGGATGAATTTCACAGGGGAGATAGTATGCTGACATAAACACTTTTCCATGAGCCAGAGGAAGAAAAAGAGGAAGAGGAGGTGAGATAAAATGTTTTGTCTATGGAAATATCGAACATAAATCTTTCGAATGTCCTGATAGAAAAAGAGATGGAGGAGAATCTCACATTTCTGAAGCACAAAGGTGAAATGTTGAGGCAGAGGATGCGGAAGGTGAAAGGTCATTAATGATAAGGAAAATTCTCTTAAAGCCAGAGAAGGAGGTGGAGAATCCAGTCCAAAGAAGTAGTTTGTTCAGAACTACTTGGAAGACCAAGGATAAGGTATGAAAGGTAATAGTGGACAATGGAAGCACATATAATCTAGTATCCACAGAGATGGTGGAAAAGATAGAATTGGAGACTGTTGCACATCCAAGCCCATACAAAGTCTTGTGGTTGGAAAAGAGACATCAGGTAACTGTCACTAAACAATGTTTAGTTGAATTTAAGATAGGGGGATATAAGGATGAAATTTTGTGTGATGTTATTCCCATGGATCACTGTCATATTTTGTTGGGAAGACCATGGAAATATTATAGGAATGTTTTTCATGATGGGATAAGGAACATATACACCTTGGAAAAGAATGGTAGAACGCCTACTGCCAATTAGAGACAAGGAGGTGAAAGCAAAATCCAAAAATACTATACTTCTCATGAGTGGGAAGCAACTTCTTGATGAAGTCAAGAAAGATGAAGAAATGCAGTTTGTCGGGGTAAGAAAAACTAGAGTCATTATGACTAGTACCAAGATAGATGATCTACCAAAAGAAATTCAAGAACTGCTAGAGGATTTCGTTGATATAGTGGTGGACAGATTACCTTGTTCACTGTCACCCTTCAGGATCATAAGTCATCATATTGATCTTATACCTAGAGCGAGTTTACCAAACAAAGCAGTGTACAGATTGACGCCACGGGAGAATGAAGAAGTTAAGAAGAAAGTCTAGGATTTGATGGACAAAGGATTGGTTAGACAAAGCTTGAGTCCATGCGCTCTGTTGACATGAAGATTAATTTTCTTTCTATCTTCAAAAAAAAAAAATAAGGCTTAATTTTTCCTAAGTCATGGAGCCACCCTTAATCAAAGGGAAATATGATTTTTGTTCCTTTTTGAGTTTTTGGGATTCATCTTTTGCCAAAGCGTGTCTCAGCCTTTCCTTTTTCCCAGTGCCGATATCCCAAAAAGTTTTTTATATGTAAAGGAAGAGTTCAAAAGGGGGGAGAAACGAAGGTTACCTTTCCCATTGCTTTCCACAAAGTACTCTTGAAACCTGTAATTACTTAAATTGTTAAAAATAATTATCTTCCCCTTAATCTTTCGCGTTTTGGGTTTTTCTCTATGCTAAAGCGCTTCAGAACTCTCAACCCTCAGAGTCCTAATCCTTGTTTTACTGAAAAGTTAAAAGGTTAATTAATTATCAACCTAGTTTTATTTAATCCCTAATATGTGTCTTAGTGCCTCACTAATCTCTTCGCAATTTCACAATTTGGGGATTGCTTGTGACTTATCCCTCGACAACAGGATCCTGGAAGTTACAAAACGTGAAATCCTTTTTATCTCTAAACAAGGTTTAAGTTTCAGGTTAATTCTTTTTAAAACAAGGTTAATGAGAATTAATCCACCTTTCTCATTTCAGAAATTGAGGAAGGCAGTGTTTTTCGAAACTTCACTTTCGAAATTGCCGATATACAGCAGTAATGATAATGGGTAAGTGAAGATATTTTTTCGACATGAAAGCGTATCTCCAGGTATATATTTCCATTAAAAGATCATTTATTTTTTGACGTCTTCATCTGTACACTCGTTTAAATGTGAAATCAAAGGTTGATAACTCTTGTTTTTCGAACTTCATAAGTTATCCCTTACATATGCAGCTATTCACACTTTCCTGGTTTTAAACACATTTCTCTGTGAATAGATATTTGATATAGCACCGATTTCATGGCACCTAAGAAGGCACCTAGGAAAAGAGAAGAGGTCATAGAAGGCTCGAGTCTAGATGGGGACGTCATATCTGATACAACATTGCATGCCATCAATTCCATAAAATCCTGGAGACAGATCTTCGAGACTCTGGATTACGAAATAAAAAATTTCCCTCATGATGCCGACAACAAGCTTCAGAATATAGTGGAGTTTGAGCTCCACAAAATAGCTGCACGACCACGACTCACGACCTATAATGACATGATTAGTTTGGCCTTAGTGCGAACTAATGTAAATACAAGGAGAATTATGGACAACCGAGGGGTCGTTATTGGCTCTTTCAAACCAGAACATGTACAAGTAATGTATAAATTATCTCCCAATCCCAAGTATGTTTATAATCAAGATTTTGTAAGTAATTTTTAGAGGAAAGAATGTTTTGAGGTAGACCAAACCTATCCTGACATCGTCAAACAATGGTGGAGAAACAAGGGAAAGTTCAAGGCTGACACGCATGGTGTTTACTCCATGGCCTCATTGAATGAATATACGATTTACGTAACAATGATGTTGTGTAGACTTTTTAGTAAGAAAAGTCCCACCCATTTCCCTGTAGAATGGGTACCTCTTTTACATGAAACAAGAGAGGCTTAGAGTTTTAATTGGGATAAGATTCTATCCGATAACATGGAAAAGGAGGTCATGGACTATCAGACTACTAGAGAAAAGGGTCGACCGGTATCTTTTTACATGTCGACATACCTCATGGATGCTATATGCTTCTCAACTCCTTTTCCTTTGATGAATTGGAGTTGGAATCTGACTTACCTAGATCCAATTCATGAATATCATTCTAGGATTTGGGAAGAAAATGCCAAATATTTGTTCTATGAAATTTGTCATTTCATGGTAATACCACTACACCAGATGTTGTACGACTGTTTTCCTCCTCGCATTTCAGAATCAGTCATAGGACATCTCAATACAATCGTCGACTGGTTCATAGAAGAGAATTTTTCGTACATTAGAGTTTTCGGGTGCTCGATTCCTCCAAATTCCCTTCCGAAATTCCTCCCTGACAGACTGGTATGCAGTGAGGTGGCTCACCAAATTTTTACAGGTGGAATAGGGGTAGACTTGAAAATGGCTCAAAAGAAATTTTGGCCAACTTTTCTTGTTCAGATTGGAAAATTCTCATTGCTCAACTTAGGTCATGCCAAAGTTGAAGCAACGGCACTGGAAGAAGTTAAATTGATAAACCTCGAGCATAGAAAGCATGATCCTTACCAATTAGTGGGAAAACACATGTCCCACTATAATATGAAAGCTTATGAGCACGAAGAGTCCCCTTGTGACGACCTGTTCAAGGGAACTGAGACCTATGAGGAAGTATTACAAAGAGTATAGGAACTGTCGTCTGACTTGCAAATTAGCTTCCAGACCTTCCAGAGGCACAGACGGAGCAGTCTCCCCAAAGTGCTGCAGGGAGAAGCAATCGCCCTTCCTCGGGATCAAGGAGATGCTCCTCCGGGTTTCAGGAAAAAAGTGCAAGATAAAGCCAATCCTGAAGATTTTCCTCAAGAGACTAAAGGCTCTTCACAAAATGAAGAGGCCTTATAGACAAAATATCTGGAGATAGAAGTACAGAGGAGGCCCAAGACACCTCCCGAAATTGGTAGGTCCACCCCTCCTTCATCACCTACTATTGATATCGTTATACCTGAGATTGTGGGAGAAACAAGGTCTACAGAGTTAGGAAGCTCTATAAATTCCTTAACCCCTCTACAGTCCACCTTTGGATTCCCACAAATGGGAGCTATATATGTAAGTGACCTTACCCCAATTTCCAGGGATGAAATTCCCCCTTCAAATCATTTTTTCAGCAGGAAAACGAAAGCTATTGTGAAGCAAGAAATGCATATGAGAGAAGGGGGCATGGTAAATAAGCACAGGGTATTAATTGATGGTCATAAAATGGAAGAGGAGGATTTTTCTACAGATATATCAGGCTCTATGGGGGCCATGGCCACGAAAAACCTCTTTACTGTGGAAAACATGAAGACAAGGATAAAGAAAATTAATCACATGATAGCTCAACTGCAGGATCAGTTAAAAAATGTTGAGAAGAGTATCAGAGAAGAAGTCAATAAAAGTCTAGAGTAGGCCATAAATGCTAAAAAACACGAAATTCAGTCACTTAAAGCTAGCCTTGATGAGATGAACCGGAAAATACAAGCGAGTCAGGTGCAAGTTTCTCAACAAATGGAACTTGTAAATCAGTTGCAGGTCAAGTTAAGTCTGACAGAAGTCTAGGTCACAGATTTAAAATATTTTCAAACCCTTTCATTAGAAATTCATATAAATATAGGAACTGAACAATAGAAGTTGATCTCCAAAATAGAGATCATCCAACATTATTTTCAAGAGGTAAGAAGACTTCTCGATAACATTATTTCACTAGAAAAAGAAGCTAAAGAAGCGAGGAATGCCTTTCAGAATGCTGGCACATGTTCAGGGAACAGGGAGGTACCAATAGATTTAAAAATTTCTTTCACAGAACAAATAAGAGGAGACATTATGGTAAAGGCATGGGAAGCGAATATAGTTGAGAACAAGAGATTGGTCAAAGAAATCAAAGATGACTGCAAAGGAATCTTTGATTCTCTGGATAAGAAAGCATTCGGAATTGGAAGGAATGATTTTTTTGAACTACTAGAGAAAATAAATATTGTGAAACAGCGGTCAACCTACAAAGAGAGTTTACAGGAGGTTCAGACAGAAATTTCACAATTAAGAGAAATTACCTTGAAGTGTCCTGAACTTCAACCTCTGAAATGCCTCGCGACTAACCTCCATGCAACTCCTCCCAGATATGACGGTCTGGAACAATCCCAATCCATCTTGTATGGATTTCATTTTACTGAGTATGGGAAACCTCAAAGGACTTCTCCTTTTGAATATTTCTCGCCACTCTTCCTCATAAACTTTTTCTTCCTCAAACTCTCATCTTCCCAGAATATTCCTTTCAATGCTTAGTCGAATTTCATCCTGTGCACACCTTGCAACAGGTTCTCTTCTTAAATCCAGCCACTCTGTGGACAACTTTAGCTACTCCTCTTGAGATTCTGAGTCAGAAGACTCGGTCACACACTCCTTGTGGACAAACTTTCTTCAGGATATCTCTCCATAACTTTCCGAGTCAAAATGGACTCTGTCACACACACCTTGCAAACATTATGCACACCCTGCATGCATAAGGTTCACATTATATCTTCTAAGATTATGAGTCTAAAAATACTTTTTCAATGCACTCCTTGTGGATGCTATGCACACTTGCACTTTCTCGTAGAAGAGAAATAGTTGAAACTTATCTAAATCCTCATAAGTTCATACATTTATCCATGTAAATGAATACATAAACACAAGAACAAGAAATAACAGAGAATTCCACACAAACAGAAAGTCTATCGTTCATTCATTCACATAGATGCATCAACACCACGCATTTGGACAATAATCCTATGTTATATTCATTCAATTGAGATATACATATGTTCATACATTTCTCTCATTAGCTCTCAACTCTCAGCTAGAATGGTGACAACTCTCAACAACTAGAGTGCCAAAAACGACTTCCACAACAACCTATATAATATATTCAACAACCTTATCTCTACAATAATACAAAGCTTTATACAAGAGGGATATTTGAGCTCTTCCCTCCAACTTACTCTAAGATATTCTATCGAATTAAAAGCTATCAACTACTCAGAATTTACTACAATAAATATTTTTGACAGACAGATCAAATCGAATACATCGGATATGTACTGCACTCAACTTCATTAAAAGAAAATGCATTCCCTAATTTCCTCATGAAATCATCCAGATCTACAACATTTAATATGTTCTCTTATTACACTTCTTTTCAAAATATTTGTGTGATACGTTCTCTTAAAAATTTAAATTTCTTCAAAACGTGCGCTAGTGCGCCTAGATGTCCTTCACTTGTGATTTGCTGGCGATGCTCCTGCACCATACTCCTCTAGCTAAAATATTCATGGAATCATGTCCATGAGCTCATGCACTGACATTCCATGATTTTGGATGTCCTCTTCGTTCACCCAACTAGAATCTTCTATTGGTCATCCTTTCCACTTTACTAAATACTCAAAATATGCTTTCCTTTTGGTCTTCTTACCAATTCGTTGATCTACAATCTTCTCCATCTGTGGCTTCTATGATACATGCATCTCTTTTTTCCATTGTATCTCCTTCTGATCTTCAGGTCCTCCAGTTCCAACTTACATGTAAGGATAGAGCTCTGCGATGTTGAATATGGTAGATATACCCACATCTTCTGGCATCTCTATCTCAAAATGATTCTCACCAAATCTTCTTAGGATTTTGCACGGTCTTATCTTCTTCAGCTTTAGTTTATTATATGTTCCCCTTGGGAACCTCTTATTCCTAATATGTTCTATAAATTGATCTCCAACTTCAAACTGAAGTTTCCTCCTATGTTGATCAGCTCTATGTTTGTATTCACTATTTCTCTTCTTCAATTCCTTCTTGATCTGATTATGAAGTTCCTACATTTTTGGAGAAAAGTCTTCGGCTCCAGCGCTCCTAAATTCACTCTGCTCCAAATCTCTTAACTCTGACACTCCCCTCGGATTCATTCCATACACTATTTGAAATGAACTCTTTTTGATACTTCTGTTCACTGATTCATTATATGAAAACTCCGCTTGTGCTAAAATCTGATCCCACTGGCTATGGTGTTCAGTGACCAAACTCCTCAGCAAATCTCCTAAACTTCGATTCACCACCTCGGTCTGTCCATTTTTTTAGGGTGATTTGAAGAACTAAAGGATATTTTTGTTCCCATCTTCTTCCACAATGTTCTCCAGAAATGACCAACAAATTTGGTATCCCTATCTGAAACAATACTCATGGGAAATCCATGGAGTCTTACAACTTCCTCGAAAAACAATTTAGCAATGTGTGTTGCATAACTAGTATTCTGGCATTGGATAAAGTGTTCCATCTTTGAAAACTTGTCCACTACCACAAATATGGAATCACTTCCCCTTTGTTTCCTTGGCAATCCTAACATGAAATCCATGCTTATTGCATCCCAAGGCCTCTCTGGAATAGGCAATGGTTGATACAACCTAGTATTTTTTCTCTTCCCTTTTGCATATTGGAAAATCTTACATTTGTTCACAAAAAGTTTCACCTCCTCTCTCGTACCTAGACAATAATATGAACCGTTCAACTGTGCAAATGTTTTTTCATGGCCGAAATGTTCGACTAGACCTCCATTATGCCTTTCCTTCAGCAAATTCTCCCTCATCGAGCACTTTGGTATGCACAACTGGCATCCTTTGAACAACAACATGTCTTGAATCAGATATTCGTCCCACTGGCTTCTGTCTCTGAGTACAACATTTGCACATGCTTCATATGATTCTTTGAAATCTAGATCATCATGATACATTTCCTTAAGGTGGTCAAACCCTAAGGTCTTCACTTGAAATTCCTGCAAAATTAGACATCTCCTACTCAATGGATCAACATCCTTGTTAGCATTACTAGAAATATGTTTAATGACAAAAGTGAAATTTTGCATAAACTCTATCCATTTGGCATGTATCTGGTTTAACTTCTCTTGTCTAGTTATGAATTGTAAAGCCTGATTATCGCTATACAAAACAAACTCTTTCAGAATAAAATAGTGCCTCCATGTATTCAAGGCTTGAATTATGGCATAGAACTCTTTGTCATATGTGGATTATTTTCTCTTAGCATCGTTCATATTTTCACTAAAATAGAACATGCCTATTATCTTGGCTTAAGATCGCTCCAATTTCAAGTCCACTCGCATCACATCTCACCTGAAATGTCTTCCCAAAATCCGATAATACCAGAATCAGTTGTTCCGTTATCTTTTTCTTCGATATGTTGAAGATCTTCTTAGCCTCTTTTGTCCATTTGAAAGGCTTATGTCTTTTCTTCACTGTATCCATCATTTGTGCACCAATCTCACTAAAGTCTATGATGAAATTTCAATAAAAACTTGCTAATCCATGGAATATTCTTACCTTAAATATACTCCTTGGCAAAAGACATTCTTTGATTGCTTTCACCTTATCAAGATCCATCTTCAATTCATTCAAAGAGATCACAAAACCAAAATAAATGAGTTCTATTTTTGTTGGCCCTTGGTTATGGAAGGAATCAAAGATCAAGGAAGAAAAGGAAAAATGAGAACTTTGCAGAAGACATAGTGATTGTTACTGGGTCGAAGTGAGAAAAAGAGAAGAAAAGGTGGGGAGAATTCCAAGAAATCAATTTGTTGGACAAGGAGATATAGGATGATATGTCAACAAGGAACAAGGACCTTGGAAAACTCATCCAGTGGAAAAATCCATCGTTAGATTCTTTGGAGCACTGCGAGAGAAGGAAGGAAAGACAGGCTAGCAAAGCCCTGAAAATGAGGGTCAAGTTGACCTAGGGTTTTAGACACCTAGGGTTTTGGTATATAGGGTTTTGAAACTTAGGCTTCACCTAAGGATGTCAGTGAGCTATTGTAAAGTATAAATAAAGGTCAAGAGGACCTGGGTTGGGTTGGTAAGATAATTTTTTGGATTGTGATTGTTATTGTTATTGAGTAAGAAGTACTGTGAGAGAGAGAAGTGCTAAGAGTGAGAGCCTTCTGGTATTGTAAGATCTTCAGCTGGGTGGAAAGATCAAGTCCTACAGCTAGGTGCACAGGAATAAAAGAGATCGAGAGAAGAAGAGAGAAGATCTACTGACTAAGAGCACAAATTAGAACTGTATGCTTCATCTTAATATATTATAAAGAACAATTATGTGGATGTATCCCTAGAGAGAGGGTGAACCACGTATATCTTGTGTCGAGTATGATTGTTTATCTGTTCTTTTTCATTGATATACTTTTATTGCATTGTTGTGTTAGATCCGATCTATAGTTGTGCGAAGTAGATCTAAGTTGATAAGTAATATATGCATGTTGTATTGTTCTAGTATTAGATACACTTGACATTTTCCTTGGTTGTATACATATCTGTCCTGCAAACCCCCCATATTTTCTTCGGGTGATACTGCATCTTCTTCGCAGGTGTAGCCGAAAGGGCCAGTAGTTAGGGCTTGTTGGTGCACTCTTGGAGCTAAACCCTGGGTCTACCCCAGTGCGAAAAAATGGTTTTGTTGTCAAGATAGGAATCATCTTTAGGGAATGTCAAGGTGGTTTCCATGAAAGACAAATATTCAAAAGTGGATAGAGGATCAGGAAAAGGACTTCACTGAAGCCTAGAAAAAGAACCCTAATCTTAGTACAGAGGATTGGTTGGAGAGACATATTTTTACTGATATACACAAGATATTCTTTGGAGTAATCCATTAGGAGCTATATGAGTGGTTAGCTAGGTTGGCAGATACCCAGTTTGAGATCAAATATAGAACTCCTGTAGTTTGGATGTTGATGTTGATCAAGAAGGTCAAGAGAGTTAACAACGTTGTGTCAATAGTAGCAGATCACTGGTTTGATAGCACCATTGGAGGGTGCATCATCGAGTTTGTTGTTGATAAAGTAGAGTGATATAGCCAAGCTGAGAGATATTTCTTCAAGGGACCTAGAGGAAAATTTTTACATTCTCTGAAGTTGAGAATCAAGATGTTATTTCATGAGAAGAACTTCTTGAAGATACAGTAGATCGATCGGACTTAAAAAGGATAATGTTTAGGAATTCAGACAATGATAGTGACACAAAGGCTAGACATACGTGCAGTGGGAGAGTGTTCAGAGAAGTTCATCTTGCAAACCCGTTCAAGAAAAACAACGGAGATGAGGGTTTCTACAGTGGAGAAGAGGCAGATCTGATGGATGAAGAGCATTTAGAACCCTCTAGGGAAGAGGAAGAGGAAGATGAAGAACTTCGCCGAGAAAATCGAGAAACCTCAAGAACTGCGCAGACTATTGAAGTAAGTACTATTAATACTCCAGTTGGTTCAGCAGCATTAATAAATCAGAGTAATCAGAGTTACCAGACCGTTTAGAGTACTATTACTAGTAGTCCACCACATAGTTAGACAGGAAACCTAGGAAGATCTATGGAAGATGAGATGAGACTCCCTATCTTTAGGGGAGATGGATCTGAAGATCCTGATCAGCACTGTTTTTTGTGTGAAGCCGTATGAAATATTAAAAATGTCACTGACGAAGATATTAAAACAACCTAGTTTAGTACTACCCTTCGATATCACGCACTAAGCTAGTACATGAAGCTTGTCTAAGGACTTGCACAACCTAAACCACTGAACGAGATAAAGAATGCATTGATTGCAGAGTTCAAGAAACCCAAGTCAGAGTCACAATGTATTATAGAGCTGAAAGAGATCAAGCAAAAGATAGCCGAACCTGTTTGGGAATTCGACTAGAGATTCAAGACCTTAACAGGTCGATTGACTTTTCAGATCCCAAATGAGTAGAACAAAGAGTGGTTCATTGTTTCCCTCTTACCAGACATCAGAGTTCCTCTAATGCAACAGAAGATTGCTTCGCAGGTTGAGGTGCTCGAGATCGCCATGAAGTTAAATCAACCCCTATGGTAGAATCCATCTCAGGTATGAGTCAGATCTTGAGTCAGCTAACTAGTCTGTCTCTGCAGGTCGAAGATATGAAGAAAGACAAGGGAAAAGATAAAAGAGAAGATATCTAGTGTGGCATATGCAAGTCATAAGGCCATGACAAGGAGAACTGCCCCCTATTTCATGAATACTTGGCCTCGAGAGCTCTGAGCCCTTTGAATCAAGTCACCTTACCTTGGTGCAAAGTATGTTGAAAAGGACATCGCCTTGGTGAGTTCTATTACATGCAAAAATATGTTCATACACCCACAAATTTGTATTGCACGTTCTGTAAATCTGTGGGGCACAATGATAGGGATTATAGGTCTTATGAACTCATGCATGAAAGGTCAAGAGACATATAAAAAAATGAAAGTGAAGTATAGAAAGAAGGAAACAGTATGCAATATAACTTCCCTAGGAGAGGAAACTTCAACCCTCATGATGGATTCATAGGATGAATGGACTACGCCTCTCTAGAAACTACAAGGATGTTACAACATCAATGTTGATGAAGACGATGATCTGAGGAAGGTGAACATTGTAGAAATAGAAGGCCATAGAGATGTGGAAGGACTTAGAGTTGATATATCATTCATTGGATAGCCCATCAAGATTAAAAAAGTCAATATTGGAACTGAGGAGACACCGAAGCTTGGAAATGT
This sequence comes from Picea sitchensis, assembly GCA_010110895.2. Classification (NCBI taxonomy): domain Eukaryota; kingdom Viridiplantae; phylum Streptophyta; class Pinopsida; order Pinales; family Pinaceae; genus Picea; species Picea sitchensis. Next base: position 105,090 of record SNQJ01S0018799.1, on the reverse strand, counting down.
TAGAGATTATTGGGATGCTTCTACCATTGACAAGATCATAGAACTACTGCATGAGTATCAGGACTTGTTTCCAACCAAGTTCATTGATATGAAGAGAATCAAAGGGTCTATGGGAGAGATGAGGATCCATTTGAAACCAGATGCAAAACCAGTCAAACACAGACCCTACAGATTAAACCCTAAATATAAGGAGAAAGTGAAGATTGAGCTCGACAAAATGAAAGAAACATGGATTATAGAACCTGTCGAAGAATTGGAGTGGATAATCCCTATGGTGGTACAAGACAAAAAGATAGGAGATATAAGGATTTGTATAGATCTCAGGAAGTTGAATGATGCATGTTTGCATGACCCCTTCCCTACACCATTCATTGACGAAGTGTTAGATAATGTGGGAGGCCATGAAGTATATTCTTTTACAGATGGATTTTTAGGATACCATCAGATTTGGATTGCCAAGGAAGATCGCCACAAGACCACCTTTGAAACAGAATGGGGTACTACCAGTATACAGTGATTCCATTTGGATTGAAGAATTCCCCAACCATCTTTTCCAGGGTGGTGGTCGAAGCATTCAAGGAGTTTCTGCATAAATTTCTAGAATCCTATTTTGACGATTGGACTGTTTGTAGTTTATTAAAAATTCATATTGAATGTCTAAGGATAATGTTGGATAAATGAAGGCAGTGTAAAATTGCATTGAATCTGAAGAAATGCATCTTCTTCTCACCATTCTGAGTGTTTTTAGGTCATATTGTATGCAAGCAGGGATTGCTGGTAGATCCCTCTAAAATTGTCATTATAGTTGATCTGCAACCTCCTACTTCAGTCAGACAGTTTCTCACTGCAGTGGGACATACTATGTATTATATGAAGCTCATTAAGGGATATGCCCAGATTACAACATCCATGGAGAAGTTTTTGAAGAAAGACTGTCAATTTAGCTGGACAAAAAAATGCCAGCAGAGCTTTGACACACTAAAAAAAAACATGGTCACTACGCCCATTCTTGTTTTCCTAGATTGGACCAAGGAGTTTCATGTACATGTCGATGCGTCTTCTATTGCATTGGGATTTGTGTTAGCACAGCCAGGAATAGGAGAGATTGACCACCCGATAGCTTTTTCTAGTAGGAAGCTATCAACAATAGAGGTCAACTACACCACTACCGAGCAAGAAGGGTTAGCCATGGTGTATGCGCTGCAAAAATTTTGCCACTACTTGTTGTCAGGGAACTTTAAAATTTTTACTTATCACTCCACACTCAAATACCTAGTCAACAAACCAGTGTTGGGGTGAATAATCTAAAAATGGATTCTGCTATTTCAAGAATATGATTTTGAGATTATAGTCAAGCCAGGAAGAATGAACAAGGGTCCTGACCACTTGTCAAGGTTGGAACATGGCGAAGAGCTCACCAGTTTGGAGGATGCACTGTCAGATGCATAGCTGCTAGAAATTAGAAAGATTAATGACCACTTTGTAGAAATAGTCCAGTTCCTGTCAACAAGAATGGCACCTAGTGAGTATACAATCCCTCAGAAGAAACAACTAGTAGTGCGTATTGTATAATTTTCACTTATAGTTGGATAGATATACAATATGGGACCTAATGAGATACTAAGAAGATGTGTTATGGAGGCAGAGCTACCATTGATCCTTGTAGAATCTCATGAGGGCATTGCAGGAGGACATTACGAAGGGAAAGAAACTATGCAGAAGGTTCTGAGGGTTGGCCTTTGGTGGCCTACCTTACACAGAGATGCTAAAGACTATTATAAGGCTTATGATGTATGCCAAAGAGTTGGGAAAATGTCTAGAAGAGATGAAATGCCATTAGCACCACATCTGACCCTACAAGCATTTGAGAAATGGGCCATTGACTTAATGGGACCCATAAACCCACCAGGAAAGTGCACGAGAGCAAGGTGCATCATCACTATGGCAGAATACTTGACCAGATGGGCCGAAGCTAGAGCAGTTAAGGATTGTAGTGCAACTAAAGCTGCACACTTCAGATTTGAGGACATCATAACCAAGTTTGGATGCCCAAAGATCCTTATGAGTGATCAAGGAACCCATTTCATAAATAAAATAGTTGAATCCCTGACTAAGGAATTTGCAGTACACCATCAGAAGAGAACACCTTATCATCTGCAAGAAAATGGGACAGTGGAAGCATTCAACAAGATCTTGGAGATAGTGCTGACGAAAATTTGCAGTGTGAATAGGAATGATTGGGATTTAAGAGTACCAGCAGTACTTTGGGCTTATAGAATCACTTACAATAAATAAACAATACAGACCCCCTTCAAGTTGGTGTATGGTCTCGAAGCCATTGTCCCAATGGAATACCTAGTGTCTGTTGGTTGTGGAGCCTGATTATCTTCTTGATTCAGAGGTCTTTTACTTTCAGCCGTGTTTATACCCCAT
>SNQJ01S0018799.1:83874-102647 GCA_010110895.2 Picea sitchensis | reverse complement strand
TATATATATATATATTACTGTTCACATGCCAAGTGACCCCACCAGGTCCATAATATATAAGTTTGACATCATAAACCATCAAAATCACCCTCTTTGGGTATCACAAAACTATATTAGCCAAGATGGGACACTACACATGAATTTGTTTGTACGCATATTTATTTAATTTTCTTGACTTAATCCTTGTAACTGATGTAGGGTGGAATTGCAGAGAGATTGGGGTTGTGGAGGAGGGTAACACCCTCATGATTGACAGTTTCATATGTCATGAGTTGTCTTAGGTTAAATTAGAAAGTATCAATTTGTATGTCTATTAATTTATTGATGAAAATAACTTATAACATTGTTTATTCTTTGTGAAGTCTCCAGAGCATCAAAGCATTCCCAAGACTAGAACCTCTCGAGGTGCATCCTTGAGAAATAGAAGAAAGATATATTTCCAGGATGCCCCTGAGGGTGGCGAGGGTGGAAATGGTCAATGATTCACCAACTACTTCCATTTTTTAGTTAGGCCACGATATAGATGTTTTTTTTATGTTAGGGCATTGGTTGTCGCTTTGTATACTGGGCACAAGTTTCCATTTTGTAAAAAGTGTACAATTTAGATGATGTTGAGTATATATATATACATTTCATGGCACATTTGTTATGATTCTCATTGTTTCTACATTTGATGTTGATGAGTATATGAATTTCAAAGTGTTTGAATTCCAAAGTGTATGAATTTTATGTGTATTAATCCCTTGATTTGTTTCTAAAGTGATTATAAATACTTGCATTACACATTAAGGAATATATTATGGTGAAAAATATTTCCAAGTGCTAAATACATAAGCAATTAATGGTTCTCAAGTAGCATTTCTTGCTAATTAACCATGTATCTCTACATAATCGATAGATCATTCCTTCTAAATTATTTGCATGAATGTTGTGGATATCCAAATTCTAACTTACAACCAACAATATGGACTACCTCTTGAATTATTTCCATCTATATCCAACGACAATCCACTCTCAAATAGTCGTCACTTGAAAATATTGTGACCTTAAAAATGAAATATTACAATCAATTATTATAGAAATAAATTTTCTCATTGATCTTCTACATAATTGTAAATCACTTAACAATTTCAACTCAATGTTATTTTCTAGGGCACACACATTATTCCCCTCTTTCTATGCATGGAATATATAAAATCATTTGATTTATGTGTAACCCTTCATAAATGCCAAAAAGACTAGTCAAGGAATCATTAATGCACATCTTTGTTTATATTGTGTAGTGGGTATATGTAAATTTTGTTAAACCCATCAATTATTAATAACATTTATTTAGTCTTCCATGATGTCCACTAAACTTATTGATTTTGATCAATAGAACAAGAGAGTTCACATGGAAACTAGATCTTAGAATGGACATCATTTTCCACCTACAAATAAAGGTTTTGAGGTTACATTTCATGACACACTATACAAGGTAATTCTATGCTACCAAAATTCCTCCAGGGATACTTGAAACCATTATTCTTTTCCCTTCACCATATATGGGACTTTATTGCACATTCCTACCCAATTTTTGGGTTAGATCACACAAGGAGACAAAGGAACCTCCCAAACCCAATCCCAAAAACCCGTTGATTCCATGCCATTGTACTGCCATTTTCCTTCATTGCCAAGTAATTCCATTCCATGTCATTGACATTTCCACACCATTTTCAAACCTTTCCATGCCATGTCATTTCCATGCCTTTCTAAACCATTCCATTCCATACCATTTCCATGCCTTTCCATATCATATAATTTCCATGTCAATGTTATGTCTGGCCAAGACATGCTATGGCATGCCATTTCCATTCCATGCCATGACATTTCCTTGCCTTGCCAATCCATGTCATGCCATGCCATTTTCATGTAGCTTCCCATGCCTTGTCATGTAGTTTCCCATTTTAACCTATATAACAATAAATATAACTTTCTAATGTCATTCCATAACATTTCCATGCCTCGCCAAGCCAATAAATTATATTAAATAAGTTACAATAGGATAAATATAACAACCCTTAACACAAGTAATCAATAAATGGAAGGGGGCTGAAAATGCAAGCATAAACTAGGGTTTAGATAACAAATGCTTGTTGAAATAAAAGATGACACATAAAAACCCTAGAATATTCAAGGCATCAAGCAATGGTATGGTATGGTATGCATTGGCAGTGGTATGTTATGCATTGTAAATGGTATGCTATGGTATGATATGCATTGGCAATGGCAATGGAATTAGTATGGATTGGAAATGGCAATGGTATTCATTGCCTTGTTGTTGCCTTGTATGGTATGCATTGCCAATGGTATGGTATGGTATGGTATGCATTTCCAATGGTATGTATTTTCAATGGTATGCATTGGAAATGGAAATGGTATGCATTGGCAATGGAAATGGTATGCATTGCCTTGCCATTGTATGGTATGCATTTCCTTTCCATTGTTTTCTATGCATTGGAAATGGTACGGTATGGTATAGTATGGTATGGTATACACTGGCAATGGAAATGGTATGGTATGCATTGGAAATGGTATGCTATGTAAATGGTATGGTATTCATTGGAAATGGTATGCTATGGTATGGTATGCATTGGCAATGGAAATGGTATGCATTGCCTTACCATTTCCTTGTAAGGTATGCATTGACAATGGTATGGTATGGTATGGTATGCATTGGAAATGGAAATGGTATGCATTGGTAATGGAAATGGTATGGATTTACAATGGTATGCATTGCCTTGACATTGTATGGTATGCATTGGCAATGGTATGGTATGCATTGGCATTAGCAGTGGAAATGGAAATGGTATGGTATGCATTGGAAATGGTATGCTATGGTATGGTATGCATTGGAAATGACAATGGCAATGGTATGCAATGGAAATGACAATGGAAATGGTATGCATTGGTAAGTTATGCATTGCCTTTCCATTTCCTTGTATGGCACGAATTGGCAATGGTATGGTATCATATGGTATGGTATGGTATGCATTGGAAATGGTATGCATTGCCTTGCCATTGTATTGGTATGCATTAGCAATGGTATGGTATAGTACCACATGCATTGGCATTGGAAATGGAAATGGAAATGGTATGGTATGCATTAGCAATGGTATTCTATGGAAATGGTATGCTATGCTATGCTATGCTATGCATTGGCAATGGTATGGTATGGTATGGTATGCATTGGCAATGAAAATGGTATGCATTGGTGATGACAATGGTATGCATTTCCTTCCCATTATATGGTATGCATTTCCTTTCCATTATATGGTATGCATTGGCAATGGTATGGTATGGTATGGTATGCATTGACATTGGAAATGGCAATGAAAATGGTATGCTATGGTATGGTATGCATTGGAAATGGAAATTGTATGCTTTGGCAATGGTATGCACTGACTTGACATTGTATGGTATGAATTGGCAATGGTATGGTATGGTACAACATGCATTGGAATTGAAAATGGAAATGGAAATGTTATGATATGCATTGGCAATGGAAATGGAAATGGTATGCATTTCCTTACCATTGCGTTGTATTCTATGCATTGGAAATGGTATGGTACGGTATGGTATGCATTGGCACTGGCAATGGAAATGGAAATTTTATGGTATGGTATGGTATGGTATGCATTGTCATTGCCAATTCCAATGCATACCATACCATTGGCATTGCCATTTCCATTACCAATTCCAATGCATACCATACCATACCATTTTCAATGCATACCATACAATACATTGGCAAGGCAATGCATACTATTTCCATTGCCATTGCTAATGCATACAATGGTATGCATTTCTATGTCATTCTATGGTATGCATTGGCAATGGTATGGTATGGTATGGTATGGTATGGTATGGTATGCATTGGCATTGGAAATGGAAATCGAAATGGTATGGTATGCATTGGAAATAGCAATGGTATGCATTGGCAATGGCAATTGTATGCATTGGAAATCATCGTATGCGTTGGAAATGGAAATGGTATGCATTGGTATTGTATGCATTTCCTTGCCATTTCCTTGTATGGTGTGCATTGGAAATGGTATGGTATGCATTGCCAATGGTATGAATTGAAAATGGTAATGGTATGCATTGCCTTGCCATTGTATGGTATGCATTGCCTTGCCATTGTATGGTATGGTACCACATGCATTGGCATTGGCAATGAAAAAGGAAATGGTATGGTATGCATTGACAATGGTATTCTATGGTATGGTATGAATTGGTGATGGAAATGGAAATGGTATGCATTAGTATGGTATGCATTTCCTTGCCATTGCCTTCTATGGTATGCATTGGCAATCACGATGGTATACCATACCACTACCAATGCATACAATGGTATGCATTACCTTTCCATTGTATGGTATGCATTGGAAATGGTAGAGTATGGTATGCATTAGCAATGGAAATGGTATACCATACCATTTCCAATGCATACAATGGTATGCATTTCCTTTCCATTGTATGGTATGCATTGGCATTCGCAATGGAAATGGAAATGGTATGGTATGCATTGGAAATAGCAATGGTATGCATTGGCAATGGAAATGGTATGCATTGGTATACATTTCCATTGTCAATGCCATTGCATACCATACCATACCATTTCCAATGCATACCATACAAGGAAATGGCAAGGCAATGCATACCATCACAATTTCCATTGCCAATGCATACCATACCATACCATACCATAACATTGCCAATGGATACCATACAATGCATACAATGGTATGCATTTCCTTTCCATTGTATGGTATGCATTGGCAATGGTATGGTATGGTATGGTATGGTATGCATTGGCATTGGCAATGGCAATGGAAATGGTATGGTATGCATTGGTAATAGCAATGGCAATGGTATGCATTGGCAATGACAATGGTATGCATTGGTATGGTATGCATTGCCTTACCATTTCCTTGTATGGTATGCATTGGTAATGGTATGGTATGGTATGGTATGGTATGGTATGCATTGCCAATGGTATGCATTAGCAATGGAAATGGTATGCATTGGTAATGGTATGGTATGGTATGCATTGCCAATGGTATGCATTAGCAATGGAAATGGTATGCATTTCCTTGCCATTGTATGGTATGCATTGGAAATGGTATGGTATGGTACCACATACATTGGAATTGGAAATGGAAATGGTATGGTATGGTACCACATGCATTGGCATTGGAAATGGCAATGGCGTGGTACTGTATGCATTGGAAATGGTATGCTATGGTGTGGTATGCATTGGAAATGGAAATGGAAATGGTATGCATTGCCTTGACATTGCCTTGTATGGTATGCATTGGAAATTGTATGGTATGATGTGGTATGCATTGGAAATGGAAATGGAAATGGTATGCATTGCATATGCATACCATTTCCTTTCCATTGTATTGTATGAATTGGAAATGGGATGGTATGGTACCACATGCATTGGCATCGGAAATGGAAATGGAAATGGTATGGTATCGTATGGTATGCCTTGCCTTGGTATGGTATGATATGGTATGCCTTGCCTTGGTATGGTAAGCCTTTCCTTTCCTTGGTATGGTATGGTGTGGTATGCCTTGGCATGTCATGCCTTTCCATGCCTTTCCTTGCCTTCACTTGCCATGTCTTTTCTTCCCATACCATGCCTTTCCATCCCATTCCTTGCCATGTCATGCCATGCCATGCCATTCCATGCCTTGCCTTGCCTTTTCCATGCCATGCCTTTCCATACCATGCCATTCCTTTCCATGGCATGCCTTTCCTTGCCTTCACTTTCCATGTCTTGTCTTTCCATACCATGTCTTTCCATACCATGTCTTTCCATGCCATGCCTTCACTTTCCATTCCTTGCCTTTTCACTTGCCATTAGATTGTAATTCTACAACTTGTTATCCCATATTTCTTATACAAAAATACTTGCATGAGAATTCCAAGGTTTTGGCCAATGAGGCATAGTGCAATTTTTGAAGCGGAGGTCGATTTTCAAGAACATTGTGTCAGGTATTTGTGGTTGTGTAGTCACATGGGCCTTGGCCAAATAGACTTGTGGGAGCTTACATAACTTCGTTATGCAACTCAGTTTGGATTTTATGCCCTCAGACCAAATCAAACACATGTCCTTGAATGGATTGAAGAGGTGAGTTGCAACTCATGATAAAACTCAAACTGAGACTCGGATGGGTGAAATGTTAGTTTCATTGTATTTGGAGCACTGAGTTTCAACTAGGGAGGGCCCTCTGTTGTCATTCTGTCCATCAGAAAACTATTTTTTGGAGTATCTCTGGCACTAGGGTTTTGGGCAATGAGGCATGGTGCAGTTTCTGAAGAGAAGGTCGATTTTCAAGAACACTGTGTCGGTAATTTGTGGGTAGTGTAGTTGCATGGGCCTTGGACAAATAGAATTTTGGGAGCTTACGAAACTCTGTTATTTCACTTGGTTTATATTTTATTCCCTCAGACCAAACTAGCCACATGTCCTTGAATGGATTGAAGACGTGAGTTGCAACTCACGATAAAACTTAAACTAGGACTCATATGGGTGAACCATCAATTGCATTAGATCCATAGCATCGGGTTTCAACTAAGGGGTCCCATCTGTTTTCATTCCGTCTGTTAGTCACCATTAATTTTTTATGTGAAATCGAGATTTCAGGATTTGGCAAGGTTCTAAACTGGTTTGGAATTCTGAAAAACTAGAGAAGGGGCTAAATATGGAAAAGAAAGGTTACAACTAGCAGGATCACTAAGCGAATGGGGTCCAATACAGTGCGGATAGTGAACCCTGAAGATTGACGATCGAGGATGATTTCGAGGGAAAAAATGCACGGAGGTTAATTTTGGAAGGTGGAATGAAATTTAAACCATGGTTTTAGTTCAGGCTATGTGGTGCCACCAGGTGCATTTCGAGGCTAAAAGTGGGTTGCCCCAAACCACTTCCTCATGCCCCCAAAATTTGGAAAAGTATAAAAGGGAACTTTGTTGGTTATTTTATTATTTTTTTAACACTGGACCATTTGAAACTTGGTGCGACCACCCTCGTTCAAGTGCAACTCAGCAGTATTCCAATTGCGTTCCATTTCTTCTCGTTTCCAGGTATTTTTCATCGCAGCCATGGATCCTATCATAAATTCAGTAACAAAGAAATACCTTGTGGTGAATGAAGAAGCCCTAATTGATTGAGATTCATAGGTCTTTGATACTGAAATCACCATTTCTTCCATCTCTGTGTCCATAAGAAACATGTCTGATAATGTAGGAAGGTGTGTATCATTCCTTGAAGCAGTCCACGCCACCATAGTACCTTATGCTGTCAAAATCTCTTTCCCTTTTCCTGAATTTATAGGTTGGTGGGTTGAACAGTATTCACATGAATAAAAAGTCATCGTGAATAAATGAGGTTTTGAGTTCATTTGTAGGGTAGAGATTCTATCCATTTGAGGTTCCCTCCATATACCTGAGTCTTTTACCGTAAATTTTGAACCCTTCAATGAAGAAAATCTCATTAGATTATACAGAGAATGTCCATCAAAGGTATGAGATATGTTTTTGCAGACATTTGTCAAACTATAACATTTTTCAGAGAGTTTGTCTTGGCCAATGAATGTGAGTATAATGGTATTATTCATGCATTCAAGAGTAATCTAGGTTTACGGTTGTCATGAATCCCCCTATCTATTGCCTATTTTTCTAACTCTGGGATCTTTTCCCTTTAATTCATTAGGAAAATAATTATATCTAAGACAAATCATTTCTCAAAGTTGTGCAAAGCCTCCAACCTCAAGTTCCCTTTTATCATTGGCCCTTTCATTGTCAAAGCCAGATCATCCTAATCTCATATTCAAGCAAATCTCAAAGTGTTTGGTTTTGCACAGCTACAGGGGAGAAGATATGATCCACACCAAATCATATCCAAGACAATATTAATGAAAAAATAGGCCCCTTATGAGAATGAGCATGTTGAGGGTTTTGATAAACTGGCAAACCTAGAATTATGTGTTGATATGGAAGCGATCTTGCAACCAACTCAAACACAGCAAGTGGGGGAAACCTTGCAACAAAGTCAAACACAAAAATCTCCTCAGAAACTGATATTCAAAGTTCTTAAGATGAGTGTTTACAGCAAGAGAAGCAGTTAATAGGCCATGGGGACCATTGATCAACAAACTACTCCTAAGAAGATGAAGATTTCACAGTCTCCACAGATGGTGGATTTAGAAGAAGAAAAACCCAGAGAACAAGTAAATCTAGATATGGTGGAAAGTGGAACTAGCACTGTAGAGGATGAAAAGGAAATCAAACTCCAAAGTGAAGGCAACTCAAGAACCTTTAGCAGCAAAAAACACATCTTTGATAAAACATCTCGGGCATCTTATCAATCTAAATAATATTTGGCAAAACATTATGCTGAGATGGGAAACATAGCTCTGGGAGAGATGAGGGATTTAGTCCCTGAAGTGGAAAAGGTTTCTCATCATAAATCTTCTCAGTTCATAGTAAGGGATATTGAGAAGAGGATCATTAACATTACAGTTGCAGATGAAGATAAAGTATCTAAGATAAATATAAGGTATGACAACATCAGTGCTCCCGATAAAGTCAAATTCCATAGGAATACCAATGATATGTTGTATTCTGATTACCTGAGTTTAATCTTGAAGAAATCAAAGATGTCATCTTATGAAATGAAAGTAGAATGGAAGTTGATGCAAGAAAATGAATCTAGCAGAACTTGGAAGACCTGGGTCAAGAGGCCGGGATCTGAAGGCACTCAAGAGGTGAAATCCTCATTGGATGAAAAAGACAAATTGATTCAAAGATTGAAGAAGAAACTGAAAATATCTCCCACAAAGAATCCACAAAAAACAGAATTGGTTTATCTAGAACAGGAAAATGAAACACTTCTTCAAGAGGCATTGGACTACAAGGCTAAGGCATTGCAGCTAGAACGAGAAAAGGTGAAGTGGTCACAGGACCAGACAGAATTGCTAAACAAAGTTGTATTTGTACCTCCTGCTATAGAAGCTGGGAAAACACTAAAGGACTTGTCTATTCTATGTCACAAGGTAGCCTGAAAGAAGGATAAATCAAAGGGCTAAAAGGGAGCATAGACGAATTGAAGCAGGTGATCCGAAAATATATTTTACATGACTATGGTTGAGTTATTAAGCATGTTTTAATTAACCAATTAGGAAGATTAAAGAAAGAGGAAGAAGTTATAGAAGAGATGTGACAACCATATAAACATGTACAAAAATGAAATGAAGCATAAAACAACAGCAAACCATAACACCAATGTGATAACGGAGTTTGACAATCTCCCCTACTTCTCCTAGCCTTTGTCTTAGTGGATGAGGATTTCTTATTTATGTTCAAACCTCAAAAATGAAGTCACAGTAGTGCCAAAAGGTTAAAAAACTGATCCGATCTTGTTCTACCAAATCTCTAGAACCCAATAGAAGAAACGACACTCAAATCGGATGACCTAACCTCCCCGAAATGGCCCGCAAAGGTGCACTCCTCAACAGCTTCCCTGCATAAAAATGGCTTTGGCTTGGCAAATGTTCAGCATAAGCCTACTATGAATCTCCTTCCATGGCCTCAAGAAGCCCTGGTTTATATAGATCTGAATTTAGTAACCATCTCCCAACTTCCTCCCAAGATCTAGCCTAAAAAAGGGCCCAATATCCCCCAATATTGGCCAAAAATCTCCAAAATAGACCTGAAAATCATTAAAAATCATTATTCTAAAGTTGAAAAACCACTTTATCCATAAAAATGGGGTGCAACCCCTTTTTATAGGCCCTTGTTCATATAAATTCATTCCACAATAAAACTCAAACCAGGACTCATATGGGTGAACCATCAGTTGGATTAGATCCATAACATCGGGTTTCAACTAGGGGGTCCCTTCTGTTTTCATTCCGTCTATTAGTCACCATTCATTTTTTTATGTGAAATCGAGATTTCAGGATCTGGCAAGGTTCTAAACTGGTTTGGAATTCCGAAAAACTAGAGAAGGGGCTAAATATGGAAAAGAAAGGCTAAAACTAGCAGGATCACTAAGAGAATGGGGTCCAATACAATGCGGATAGTGAACTCTGAAGATCGACGATCGAGAATGATTTCGAGGGAAAAAAATGCACGGAGGTTAAGTTTGGAAGGTGGAATGAAATTTAAACCATGGTTTTAGTTCAGGCTACGTGGTGCCACCAGGTGCATTTCGAGGCTAAAAGCGGTTTGCCCCAAACCACTTCCTCAAGCCCCCAAAATTTGGAAAAGTATAAAAGGGAACTTTGTTGGTTATTTTATTATTTTTTTAACACTGGACCATTTGAAACATGGTGCGACCACCCTTGTTCAACTGTAGCTCAACAGTATTCCAATTACATGTCATTTCCACTCGTTTCCAGGTATTTTTCATTGCAGCCATGGATCCTATCATAAATTCAGTAAAAAAGAAATACCCTATGGCGAATGAAGAAGCCCTAATTGATCGAGATTCAGACGTCTTTGATACTGAAATCACCATTTCTCCCATCTCTGTGTCCATAAGAAACATGTATGATAATGTAGGAAGGTGTGTATCGTTCCTTGAAGCAGTCCAGGCCACCGTAGCACCTTATGTTGTCAAAATCGCTTTCCCTTTTCCCGAATTTATAGGTTGGTGGGTTGAACAGTATTCACATGAATAAAAAGTCATCGTGAATAAATGAGGTTCTGAGTTCATTTGTAGGGTAGAGAGTCTATCCATTTGAGGTTCCCTCCATATACCAGAGTCTTTTACCGCAAATTTTTAACCCTTCAATGAAGAAAATCTCATTAGAGTATACAGAGAATGTCCATCAAAGGTATGCGATATGTTTTTGCAGACAATTGTCAAACTAGAACATTTTTCAGAGAGTTTGTCTTGGCCAATGAATGTGAGTATAATGGTTATTGAAGTCCAATGGGTATGTTCCCTGTTGAGTCAAATTTTAGTTCTAGATAATGACAAACATGTGGTCGAAGTTATGATGAGTTTCCTTTTGACATTTTTCAAGTCAAAGTTTGGTCTGACAATCTGCATCAGTTTTGATCAATTCATAGTTGATAATATCCATAAATAGTTGGTGAATTTTTCCCTCTCTAAGGCATTACAGATACTACACCTACCTGTTGAAGATTTTCCTAAAGACCAATAAAAGAGAATTTCCTGAAGAAACATTTGTATCAACTGAATGTAAAAGGATTACATTGCTCATATTCATCAACAAAGTCATGTCCAGGGTTTACGGTTTGATTTTCAAGATAAGTATACCTAGAGTTTTGGATGACATGAGGAGATATCTGTAGCCAAATCCAGAAAACAAAGTGGGGGATTGGGTATTATTCATGCATTCAAGAGTAATCTAGGTTTACGATTGTCATGAATCCCCCTATCTATTGCCTATTTTTCTAACTCTGGGATCTTTTCCCTTTAATTCATCAGGAAAATAATTATATCTAAGACAAATCATTTCTCAAAGTTGTGAAAACCCTCCAACCTCAAGTTCCCTTTTATCATTGGCCCTTTCATTGTCAAAGCCAGATCATCCTTATCTCATATTCAAGCAAATCTCAAAGTGTTTGGTTTTGCACATCTACAGGGGAGAAGATATGATCCACACCAAATCATATCCAAGACAATATTAATGAAAAAATAGGCCCCTTATGAGAATGGGCATGTTGAGGGTTTTGATAAACAGGCAAACCTAGAATTATGTGTTGATATGGAAGCAATCTTGCAACCAACTCAAACATAGCAAGTGGGGGAAACCCTACAAAAAAGTCAAACACAACAAGCTCCTCAGAAACGGATATTCAAAGTTCCTAAGATGAGTGTTTACAGCAAGAGAAGCAGTTCAGAGGCCATGGGGACTAGTGATCAACAGACTACTCCTAAGAAGATGAAGATTTCATAGTCTCCAGAGATGGTGGATTTAGAGGAAGAATAACCCAGAGAACAAGTAAATCTAGATATGGTGGAAAGTGGAACTAGCACTGTAGAGGATGAAAAGGAAATCAAACTCCAAAGTGAAGGCAGCTCAAGAACCTTTAGCAGCAAAAAACACATCTTTGATAAAACATCTGGGGCATCTTATCAATCTAAAGAATATTTGGAAAAACATTATGCTGAGATGGGAAACATAGCTCTGGGCGACATGAGGGATCTAGTCCCTGAAGTGGAAAATATTTCTCAGCATAAATCTTCTATGTTCATAATAAGGGATATTGAGAAGAGGATCGTTAACATTACAGTTGCATATGAAGATAAAGTCTCTAAGATAAAGATAAGGTATGACAACACCAATGCTCCAGATAAATTCAAATTCCATAGGAATACCAGTGATATGTTGTATTATGATTACCTAAGTTTAATCTTGAAGAAATCAAAGATGCCATCTTATGAAATGAAAGTAGAATGGAATTTGATGCAAGAAAAAGAATCTAGCAGAACTTGGAAGACTCAGGCCAAGAGGCCCGGATCTGAAGGCACTCAAGAGGTGAAATCCTCATTGGATGAAAAAGACAAATTGATTCAAAGCTTGAAGAAGAAACTGAAAATATCTCCCATAGAGAATCCACAAAAAATAGAATTGGTTTCTCTAGAATAGGAAAATGAAACACTTTGTCAAGAGGCATTGGACTACAAGGCTAAGGCATTGCAGCTAGAATGAGAAAAGGTGAAGTGGTCATAGGACCAGACAGAATTGGTAAAAAAATTTGTATTTGTACCTCCTGCTACAGAAGCTAGGCCAAACACTGAAGGACTTGTCTAGTCTATGTCACGAGGTAGCGTGAAAGAAGGTGAAATCAAAGGGCTAAAAGGGAGCATAGACAAATTGAAGCAGGTGATCCAAAAATATATTTTACATGACTATGGTTGAGTTATTAAGCATGTTTTAATTAACCAATTAGGAAGCTTAAAGAAAGAGGAAGAAGTTATAGAAGAGATGTGACAACCATATAAACATGTACAAAAATGAAATGAAGCATAAAACAACAGCAAACCATAACACCAATGTGATAATGGAGTTTGACAATCTCCCCTACGTCTCATGGCCTTTGTCTCAGTGGATGAGGCTTTCTTATTTATGTTCAAACCTCAAAAATTAAATCACAGTAGTGCCAAAAGGTTACAAAACTGATCTGGTCTTGTTCTACCAGATCTCTAGAACCCAATAGAAGAAACGACACTCAAATCGGATGACCTAACCTCCCCGAAATGGCTCGCAAAGTTGCACTCCTCAACAGATTCCCTGCATAAAAATGGCTTTGGCTTGGCAAATGTTTAGCATAAACCTGCTATGAATATCCTTCCATGACCTCAAGAAGCCCTGGTTTATATAGATCTGAATTTAGTAACCATCTCCCAAATTCCTTCCAAGATCTAGCCTAAAAAAGGGCCCAATATCCCCCAATATTGGCCAAAAATCTCCAAAATAGACCTAAAAATCATTAAAAATCATTATTCTAAAGTTGAAAAATGACTTTATCCATAAAAATGGGGTGCAACCCCTTTTTCTAGGCCCTTGTTCATATAAATGCATTCCATGTGTCCAAGCACCCACACGCTGGCCCCTTACCCCTCGGCTCTAGTCCTGCACTAGGCCATGTGGCCAAATCGCAATAGATCCACATGCTTGCATATTGGTTAAGACCCTGACATATTAGCCCCTGGTTTGGTAGGATAGCCCAACCGACCGAGGCTAGTCCCTTTATTCCTGCGCTAACAACCAATACAGGATCCCAGTCATATGAGATACACCAAACAAACTGTGGGTTATCCCTTATCAACCTCTGCGCCATGTGTTAGGGCTTGAGCCTGGGTTATGTGTTGTGTTCCGGTGGTAACGCAGACGCTGAGGGTTGGGACCAAGCCCCGACCCTTTTTGCTCCCATTTCAAACTGCATTCAACTTTAAATACATGTGGATACATTTAGAGGTAAGCAACAAGGCGTAGGCGGGCTGGCTAGCCTGGCCTGCCAAGTCACTAGCGTGGTGGGAGAGGTCTCTGGTTCAAATCCCAAGCGCTCCAAAATATTTCCTACCAAATAGCCAACGTATCGATGCCACGTGGCAGCCCATGTCTGGGCCACATGGCACCTCCTCATTCTCTTACAACTGATGCCACGTGTCGAGTGTTGAATGGACCTTTTATCTACCACCTATATGAAAATTTCCCAGTCACCGTCTACTACGTGTATTCATATGGGCATGCCACATCATTCGCATGGACATGCCATGTCATTCATACGGATGTGCCATGTGTCACTACTACAAGGGTGACACGTGTCACTCCTTGATTGGTCCACCTGTACCTNNNATGGACCCTGCCATGTCTGCACCAACTGTTTCACCATGTCAGTTGTACGAACTATATAGTCAGCATTTTTTTTGCCTATTTGGAAAAATAAACAGATCGCCATAACTTGAGAATACGACTTTTGTTTGAGCCCGTTCAAGTTGCATTGGGTTCGTATCAACGAGGCCTATGCACACGTCCTTTTTGAATCCATTCTGAGAACTTTTATTTTTAGGCCTTTCCGAGCCCCATCAAGCTCTTGGATTGGATTCTGGATCACTCCTCCCTGCTAAAGGACCTTTTTGTCCCAAAACGGTTACTGACCAGTCATCAAGCTTAGGATAGGCCACCTGGCTTGTCCCTGTCTTTGAACTTTTTCCTATGCACCTGTCTCATCAAGATAAACTGTAACACAATCATGAAAACTAACAGCATATTGTTAGCCATTTGTACTTTGTCACATCTTACTGAAGCCACTATCATCCATGTAAACAACATTATTAATGATAGCATCAAAAATACGATTGCAAATGAGCTAATATGTTTGTAATATTTTCACGACAATGGCTTATCTTGAAGGAAACAGTGATTGATTTTCCATTCCACAATCATCTCCTGTTATTTCTTAAGATCTATTACTTGATTTGAAACAATTATAGGTTTGTTTCTTTCTTGAACTACCTTCTTTAATTGTTCCATAGATTGAAGAGTTTTATTTTCCTTTACATGATGAGCATGAACCACATAATCTTGACCTGCTTTGGTTAATTGATATTGATTCTTTGTCCTGTAGAATATTTCTTTACGATCATATAAGGATGGACTGCCTAATACCATTCCACATTCACTTAATGGAACTACATCACATGTTACCTCGTCCACATACTTAGATGAAATAGAAAATTTTAATGTGCACTGTTTGGTTATGTGCATTTGATGATTGTTTCTTGTCCATTTAAGTGTGTAAGGCTTATGATGTATTTTTGTTTTTAACCCTAATTGCTTAATCAATTCCTCTGAAATTAGGTTATATTGAGATCCACTATCGATTAATGTATCAACCTTAGTGTGTCGCATAATGACCCTTATATGAAACAAGTTACTTCTACAATCAATCCCTTCACCAATTTTACCTGTCATACTAACCAATGAGACCTTTGATTCATCACCTGAATACGATCCCAAGTCTTTTGGTCATGTTGTCACTGCAACTGTTTGCCTCCCTTTCTTTTCCTTGAACCACTTTGGCCTCTTCTCGGGATGGATCTGCCAACAATGGTCCTCATCATGCCTCTATTTCTTGCAATGCTTGCAAGATGGATTCTCTTCCTTTCTCGTCACTACATTTGACTTCATTCCATGCCGCTTCCTTTTGTCCTCTTTCCTTGAAAATGATTCCCCTAATACACCAACACCTATTTTCCCTTCTTCATTGTATGTCACTTGAACATAAACCTCATCAATACTAGTTGGTCCAAACATGAATACATTCTTTCTAATATGTGTAGGTAAACCTCCTATATACTTCATAATATTTTCTTGGGTATGTAAAGGAATATCTAACATCAATTCCAGTTTTTGAAAGCCATATGTATACTCTTGCATTGTTTTTCCTTTTCTTAGTTTTAAATATTTCCATTCAATTAACGCTTTCTCTTTATAACCCAAAAAATATAATCTCTTTCTAATTGCAGAAACGAAACTTTTCCATGATGGAAATACATTACCCACTTGTTGTATGCCATTTTTCAACTTTCTTTGCCACTAGATGAGTCTTTTTCCTGCAAGTCTTAATGATGCCAATTTCATTTGTGTGGCCTCATCCTTGATCTGTTGCACACTGCAATAAACCTCCATCTTTCTGACCCAATTGTCGAGTCTCTCTGCATTAACTTCACCATCATATATGGGTAATTCAAATTTAACATCAATTTTTAATAATGGAATTTCATTCTTATGTTTATGAACATGTTTCTTTGCATCGGATTTAGAACTTGAGCTTGAATAAGAATGAGAAGAAGGAGGTGATGATGAAGGTGAAGGAGGAATTTTAGGAGGATCCTCTCCTTATTCACTTTTTCCCTTTGAATATTCACCAAGAACTGGTCTCTTTCGTTCCAAGTAATACTCGTACAAAACTTTCATCATCTCCGACATGGCGAAGAAATTTTTTCGAAACTCTATCTAATCTTGAGAAAGTCCCTCCTCTGATGCCATATTCTCACTTTGAGAAGTTCTCTTTATCAATCCAATCAATGGATTCTCTTCAACAAGATCACCTTCACCAGGAAGTAGTTTTTCCCTGGTTAACATGCAAAACTCAATTCCAAATGTCAACTAGCTCTGATACGTCTTGATCTGAAAATATCTTTTACACGACTATGGTTGAGTTATTAAGCATGTTTTAATTAACCAATTAGGAAGCTTAAAGAAAGAGGAAGAAGTTATATAACATATGTGACAACCATATAAGCATGTACAAAACTGAAATGCAGCATAAAAAATAAGAAAACCATAACACCAATGTGATAACGGAGTTCGGCAATCTCGCCTACGTCTCCGGGCCTTTGTCTCAGTGGTTGAGGCTTTCTTATTTCTGTTCAAATCTCAATAAGTACATTACAGTTTCTCCAAAAGGTTATAAAACAAATATGGTATTGTTCTACCAGATCTCTAGAATCCAACAAAAGAAACAACATTCAAATCGGATGACCAAAGCTCCTAGAAATGGCCCACAAAGGTGTGCTCCTCAATAGCTTCCCTGCATAAAAATGGCTTTGGCTTGGAAAATGTTCAGCATAAACCTACTCTGAATCTCCTTCCATGGCCTCATGAAGGCCTGGTTTATATAGATCTGAATTTGGTAACCATCTCCCAACTTCCTCCCAAGATCTGGCCTTAAAAAGGGCCCAATGTCTCCCAATATTGGCTAAAAATCTCCAAAACAGACCTGAAAAGCATTAACAATCACTATTCTAAAGTTGAAAAACCACTTTATCCATAAAAATGGGGTGCAACCTGTTGGCGTCAGAAGTCACTCCTGGATTTCTTGCAGGAGTTGAGCCTGACACCCATCAGTTTAATGTCACGATTTGTTTAAAGGGGTGATCAAATGGAAGAGAATTCAGAACAATATCATCTCAACTCTAAAACTAGGCTGGGTATGCATGAACGAGTGAGGTCTTGATAAACTTCAAACGGTGAGTTTCAATAAAGGGTGAGTAGGGGGAAGACTTGCATGAGAAGAGTGCGAAGGCCTGTCATAAACATCAGGTTTGTAACAGACTGGAGAGGAAAGCATCCGAACACAAGATCCTTTTACATTCAAACACAGAAGACCAGAGAATACAATAATGTCACAACAAATCCTTTATCATAACATAACTGCAAAAATTCACGTGAATCATTCGATCATGAACTCGCTGGCATGAGACGAAACATAGACGGGAAAAGGAGAACTGTTTGTCATAAAATAAGAAATCTCGAACACAGAGGCATAGCCAGGAAACCAGGATGGTTGTTAAAACTTTACAGTCGGGAGCTTCGCTCTACCATTGATAGATACAAAAATGGCGAAAATTCCTTCATATACTCAAAACAACAACAACAACAAAATCGAGACGTTGCATTAAAAGATTTGCGTCTGCATGGCTTCTGACAATCTGCAGCTGCAATCTTTGAATGGTCATGCAACTTTGGCGGACGCAATCGGACTTGCTGACAGCTCTGCGGGCGAATTGACATGCCTTTAATTCGGTGCCGAACTTTCCCATTATGGTGGAGGCGATGTCTAACCACCACCAACTGCTTCAATAACTGCTTCGTCGGGATTGAGAATGGCCTGGCCACCTCGGCACCTTTGGGACGTGGAAGGCCCCCCGCACTGCCACCTGGAATAACTGAATGGTTTGAAGAATGAGCATGGAGGCCAACGCAGAAGGTGGGGCACAACAACGGAGTGATGGGGCCACAACCACAGGGGTGAAGTAAGAAGTGATAAGGTGTGAGAGGGGAAGCAGGGGATGACATGTGGCAGAAGACAATAAGCGGAAGGGGGGGAGAAGATGAGATGTGATGAACTTGCATTTAGCGAGAGACTAACGTGGAAAAGAGAGGGACACATGGAAATCGATGAGTGGATGATGAGGAGAGAGAAGGACCATGTGGACCAAAAGGGGGGGGGACAAGGACAGGTGTCAAAGGATGAGGAAGGGGATGAATGGTATGAACCTTATCACTTGGCCAGGAAGAGAACAGGTGGCAAGAGGAAGGATGGTCCACAAGTTGACATGATGGGAAAGGGGCCCTCACTCGTTAAGAACATAGCAACTGAGAAGGATGAGGGCGTTTGAGCATCGTTGATCCAGGTGCATTGATCTTATCCATCGGGAAGGTGCATGTCTG
>SNQJ01S0018799.1:52780-69037 GCA_010110895.2 Picea sitchensis | reverse complement strand
TTACTGCCAATCAATACGAAGATGAAAACATATCCCTTTCCCAAATTTTCCCCCACCATTTCTGGCGAGTACCTCTTTATTTTTACGCAAGCTTGAGGAGGATAACATATGCTTGTTGATGTATACTCATCCTTCGGACAAGTCCCTCGGAGTATGTTTAACGAACCCTAAGAATGAGTGGTTCGGTCCCATCACGGGTCTGTCAATGTTTGTTTAACAAGTCCAGAGATAGAAAACTCGAAGGTTTTTCAAGATTATAGAGTTTGGAAAAACACTTAAAAGAGAACTCTCTCAGTTCCTTTTTCATAAAGTAGTTTGGGCAAGACCGAAAAAGAGATAAATTATCGCTCGCCAGACACATACTTCAAATACTTTATCGAGCGTGAGAATAGCAAGGTCGCTCGGCGATCTTTTCATGTTTAGAGAGTCTGAAAAGAGCTTAAAGAGGACTCCAGGGGGGTTCCTTTTACGTATAACCTTGTTGAGCCCAAAAAAGTGATAAAAGTATGCTCGACCACATTTTCATGTTTTTTACAAGCGCAAGAACGGACAAAAACGAAGCTCAAGGTTTTATGTAAAAACCATAAAAACAATCGAAAACATGCCATCACGAAGAAAAATATGTCCATACCCTTGTATTTAATCATCAACGTCATCACACCTGTAAGTCATTACACTCATCTTGATATTAGGGATTAGGTCTAAACAATAAATAAGCATAAAAAACCCAAAATGACATAATAAAAAGTAAATCAAATGAGTAAATAATCATTTTTACCATATCATTTCACATTTCCACTATTGAGCTCCAAAAGCCCCCTTTTACCCTCCGAATTTGGCGTCGATTTGTGGGAGCTACAAGAGACCATTCAACGAGCTGTCTGCGACATTAACGTAAGCCATTCCTCTTTGACATTTTCATGGTTTAAATTTTGAATTTCATTGGTTAAAACTTCAGTTTCAAATTGTTTTTTGAACCCTACATGCGCGTTGGAATTCTCGCAGGCAGCCCATACGTGGCCTACAAGAATGATGCGTTCTCACAGGTGAGGCTTAAGCCACCTCTGAGGTCCTCGCACTGTGCTAATGGGGCACCTGCGAGAACCGCAAACTCCAAAAAAAATTTAAAATTTTTAGCCAATGAAAAAGATCTTGATCCTAAAAAAAATCATTAATCCTCCTTTTATGTTCCTTGTGCAGATATTTGACTAGCAACATGGTGCTAGAGTAGCATGAAAGGGAACATGAAGAGGATAATGCAATGGCCAAGAATCATCCTCCCACCATAGTTTCATTGAGAGATTGTGGGCTCTTAAAATACTTCTGCATCCCGGGCATGAGGGCCCAAGTTAGACTACTAGAGTACCTGGTCCGTATGTGGGACCCAGACCAGCAGGTTTTTCATGTGGGAGCTCACACATTGTCCTTAGACATTGAGGACATACACTTTTTGACCGGATTGTCCCAACGGGGGTACTATGTCAGCCTAACCGGTAGTAGAGGTGGTGGGCTAAAAATGAGTGAGTACTGTAATCAATACTGTGTACCCGAGGCTGAAAGGAAAAAAGGAAAAGTGGCTATCTGGGGGTACAAGACTTAACCCTTCGTACTATCC
Source organism: Picea sitchensis (assembly GCA_010110895.2). Classification (NCBI taxonomy): domain Eukaryota; kingdom Viridiplantae; phylum Streptophyta; class Pinopsida; order Pinales; family Pinaceae; genus Picea; species Picea sitchensis. The sequence goes on along the minus strand of SNQJ01S0018799.1, from coordinate 67,422 downwards.
TTTTTACTATAGCTCGGATGGCGGGGAGTTCTGCTCCTCATATAGCATTACAGAGCTACTTCAAGTATGCCATCGAGTGTACTGAGCTGCGAGTATTCAACTGGGCAGATGCTGTGCTTCGCAGTATCAAAAAAAAATTAACCAAATGTCGGTGGGGTGACCTAAAGCAATTCGGGTATGGATCTTTACAGGTTGAGTCCCTGTATTTAGAATACAGGTTGAGTGGAACATACCAGGTCCTAGGGATCCAAGGAAGTTGATATGGTGTCGGCTCATGGCCCAGCACGTAGCAGAACCGATCGTCAAGTATGACGATATTTTCTTCGACTGGCTTCAAACCCAGATGCTGATGGTCGATGACTACGCTTATGCTGGGCTGGATTTCCGAGGAGATCCAGATTTAGCACTGTCTAAGGATGCTCAGTGGGGTGACCTTGGTAAGAAGTACACACATTTTCTCTTTTTAAATGTTTTTGAATTTTTAATCATATTCAAATGTTTTTGTTTTATATGCTTGTTCGAAGACTAATGCAAAAATTGTTTGTTGATAACACAGATGTTGGACCGTATAGACCTCCTGGCACTTCTCCTATCCATCGATGAGGAGAGGTAGCAGCACCACCACCACAGTATGCTGAATATTATCAGGTGGTGGAACAGAATTTAGAGGGTCTGACAGCAGACATTCCAGTTATGAATCTGGAAGAGGTTCCACGACGCGATCAACATCACACTGTAGGGGTATCAACATCTATGAGTCGACTGCTCCGTAGAGTTGCTAGAGTAGTCGTGTGTTACCGTGATCATCATCCGTGACGTCACTTTGTAGAAGCTATAAGCTTCCATTTTTGAAATTTTGGTCTTCGGACAAACTTTTGTAAAAAACTCTTTTGATCATTATATATATACAGACGGCTTCTACCGGTTTACTTTACATTGTGTGAATTTTGAATGTGTTTGATTTATAAATGATTCAAATGTCTATCCAATACATAATTAGCCAAAGCATCTGTTAATGTATTTAGACATATAGGAATATGTTGATATTCAATGTGATCAAAATAACGTTCCAAGAGGCGAATTCACAAATACACCCGTAATAAAGTAGGACTTCGAATAGAGTATACATTACTTAACTATAGTACTACAAGCTGTGAATCAAGTCATACAACCAAATGATGAATTCCGAGCGATATAGCATCAACCAATAATTCAATAACGACGCTATACTCTGCAATGTTGTTGGTCGCACGTCCAAGGCATACACCTCGTAAAGACACAAGTTCATTTGTTGGGGCATAAATTGCCCATGCAGTGGAAGCAAGGTTCTGAGTACTACGGCTAGCACCATCAGCAAAGCCAATATAGAGTAGCGAAGACTCCGACATCTGGAAATCAAACACAACATCACATAAGGGTAGAGACCAGATAACGACCAAAGCAAACTATAGTGGCACACACAAAGTATGATACATTAAAATACAAGTACTTGTGCATAAATGATTTATGCATAGTACTTCTTCAAGTACAACCCATTCCTGGGTTCACTCAAAGGGATACCATCGTAATCTACCAGCTCATATGCTCCTTTTTCCAAAACTCAGCAAACAATATAAGGTCCTCTCCACATGGGTTTGAATTTCCCAGCTCCTGACAAATATCGATCCTGTTCATAGAGAAGAACAAGATCACCTTCTGAGAAAACGCGAGGCTTGACATGCTTGTCATATTGGGCCTTGACATGCTTCTTCTGGGCTTCTATTACTAGGGTGGCATCACGTCGAGTTTCGTCTAATCGCATTAGATACAATAGACATTCTTCTTCAGTAGAAGTGTTGGGTAGGAGTTCGACARCTAGCTTTAGAGAGGGTATCTCACATTCTATAGGAAGAATGGCTTCCACACCATAGACTAATCGAAAAGGCRTAAACCCAGTAGCGGACTTGAAAAATGTTCGGTACGCCCACAATGCCGAAAAAAACATTGTGTGCCATCTTCTTTTATGAATTCCTATCATCCGTCGAAGCATAGTTATGAGAACTTTGTTGATTGCTTCAACTTGACCATTGGCTTGTGGATAATAGGGCGTTGAGTTATCATGATGAAGACCCAACTTCTCCGTAAGTTCAGACATCATAAAATTCCTAAAGTGGCTACCGTGATCAGTAACGATAGCTTTGGGGACACCAAAACGAGCTATGACGTGGTTAAAAAGAAACAAGGCTTCAGTCTTTCCAGTATTATCGAATGTCGACATTGCCTTGGGCCATTTTGTAAAGTAATCAACAGCTACAATGATGTAACCATGCCCCCCGACCGAGTGAGGGTGACATGTCATGAAATCGATGCCCCATTTTGCAAAGGGACCAACTGAGACCACAGGATGAAGAGGAGTAGGATGTGACCGAATTTTTTGATTGTAGGTCTGGCAGGCATGGCATTTCTGAACGACAGTAATGCAGTCATTAAACAAAGAAGGCCAAAAATATCCTGCGTGTAAGATCTTCTGGGCAGTAGCATACCCAGACATATGACCACCACATGCTCTGGAATGGCAGTCATTCAGAGCTTTCTTAGCTTCGTCGAATGTTAAACAACGTCGAAAAATAGAGTCAATTCCCCGACGGTAAAGAGTATCCCCGAGGATAATGTATTGATGAGCTTGATAACGTATACGACGTCGGTCAGTACTAGACAAATCAGGCCAAAAAGTCTGGTTTTGGAGATATATAATGATATCCCCATACCAAAGACCATCAGTTCTAATAAGGAAAAGAGAGTCATCGGGTAATGAATCTACTGCTACATTTTTCGTTGCAGAGTGAGGAAAATCGCATATCAACTCAGCAAAAACTAAGGATTTCTTGGACTTGGTGTGATCGAATTCCAAGTCAAACTCCTGGAGTATGACAATCCATTTGGAGTATTTTCCCCCTAGCAATTGACATCTCAAAATATGTTGCATAGGGTTGCAATGAGAAATCACCATAGTTTTTCGTGAGAGGATATAATGCCGAAAGCGTTGAACTGTCTGAATGGCAGCCAAGGCCAGTTTGTCAACATGTTGATACTTGATTTCAGTTGCTGTGAGACTTCGACTCAAGTAATAAACAACATGTTCATCGTGCACATCATCCTCTTGGACAAGAACCATGCCAATAGTGTACTCCGAGGCAGCAAGATAAAGGAAATAATCATGACTATAATCAGGAGGAAAGAGAAGCGGAGCTCGCGTGAGGGACAAATTCAAAGCTTCAAAAGCATTGTTGGCAATGATATCCCAGATGAACTATGAATCTTTCTTTAGTAGCCGCGTAAAACCATGAGTGATCTCGGCGTAATTCGGGATGAAACGATGAAGAAAGTTTTATTTCCCCTACAAACTTTGCAACTGGCGCAATGTAGAAGGAGGAGGGAGATTAAGAATCACCTCAACCTTAATAGGATCCACCCGGATCCCTTGACGCGAAACGATAAAAACTAGAAGACGGCTGGATTCTACACAGAAAACACATTTATGAGGATTTAAACGTATCCAGTAGAATCGACAACGAACGAAAATAGCCCAGAGGTGGGTAGGGTGATCAACTCTCCGCATAGAATGAGCTGGTAAATCGTCCAAATAGGGTTGAATGATATGCTTTATATCATGAAAGGCGTAAGACATAGCACGTTGAAACGTGGCGCCCACATTCTTAAGTCCAAAAGGGAGTTTCCTATAGGCAAAATTACCCCTAGGACAAATAAACGCAGTCTTATGTTGGTCCTCGGGAGCGATGTTAATTTGATTATAGCCAGAGAAACCATCCACGAGAGAAAAGATTTCACTTCCGGCATAGTCATCAACAATATGGTCGATGAAAGGGGTTGGAAAGTTGTCTTTTGGACAAGCTTTGTTAATATCCCTATAATCAACACATACACAAATATTGCCTCCTTTCTTATCGATGGGAACAGGATTGGAAACCCATTCTGTAAGAGCCACCAGATAAATAAAGCTGGCTTTTAGAAGTTTTTCAACTTCGAGCTTGATAGCTGCCGATTTACGTGGGTGGACTGGACGAAGGCGTTGTCGGATAGGTTTAGCTCCAGGATATGTCTTTATCTCATGTACAACAATTGCAGGGTCGATACCAGGCATCTCTTTGTAACTCCAGGCGAAAATATCACGAAATTCTTTGAACAGAGATGTATAGGTGACGATTTCGTCGGGAGAACACGAAGCTCCAATATGAACATTTTCAACTATCCCAGGTTTAACGGATATGTCAATGGGAATCATGGGAGAGATATTACTAAGTTTCCCTTCGGAAAACACATCATGTGTAGATCCGGGAACGGTCGATATGACAACAACGGTCGATGGGCCATCTCGACAGGGAGAGTAAAATGATAAGTGGTATTCACCGGTACAGTCTCTGTCTCAGAAAACATCGTAGGGTTGATTTCGGAGACCACAGGCGACTCATGACTAAAGAAGGGCCTGCGGACGTCTGTTGACCAAAAAGGATCTTGGCCTTCTATACCGGGAAGAGACTCAATGGGTGATCCAGAAGAGGTAACAACTAATTCTCTGGAAGAATTTAATTGCACAAAGGGTCGTTCACCACGGCGAATTCGAAAGTCCTCCCTAGTATTGGTAATTCGGAAAGGTTCTAGAGAGTCAGTTCGTTCTACCTGTGGAGGTGGTGTAGAAATGTCTGGGATTTCACTCTGCTGAGGAGAGTCCTTAGGAGAGCCCTCAGGGGTAGCCGTAGGCAAGGGTTGTGAACCATCCAGATGCTCTGGAAATTAAACCTGCATTCTACATGAACGACATGGGGGAACTATTGTAAACGAGTGACAAGCTCTGCGAAGAAAATCTTATGGTCAACTTCAAGAAACAAACAACACGCACTAGTAAACAAAATCTAGGAAGCAACACCAAGCAAACAAGACCTTTTAATTTCGAAGCCACTAGTTGGTGATGAAATCCAACGTCGCAACAATGAGACGATAAGGGGCAAGGCTAGGGTGGAAAAGTTACGCTGACAACCTGCTTAACGGACTTACACCTTGGTGCAATCTCCCACACATAATTGTGGGTATACCCTCTAAGGAGTCCGAGTGAGTTTGATCAACTTCAATTCCAGGTACCGTGAAGAATTTCCCCTCCACAGTCACCTTGGGTAAGAACCTAGAGATATAGGCCACTAAGATCACCAAAAACAATAGTAAAGCCTGGGGAACAGTCGACAGTCCAATCCACACGCAAGGGCAGGGTATCGAGCCCGAAATCAACTCAAAAGGCTTCCACTCATCATTGTGGGTATACCTCCGAGTGATCCCCGTAATATGTGCAATCTCTACACTGATATCAACAAAGCAGGGTGAGTAACTCTGCCAATACCAATGCGACCTCATGTTTGACTCTTGTGTGAGAAGGGCTTCCAGGGACAAGATGTTGCAAATGGAATTTAACACTCCCTAACACAAGATGCTATCGTGTGTTTTGTGCTTTTGGAGAGTGTATCTCTCTTCCTACTCCAAAGAGCTAGCCTAGCTAAATGTTGGTGTAAAAGAGCCCTAGAAAAGAGTTACTAGATAAATTTTATGGTTACGCAATGTTCTTAAGAGCTGTTGTTTACTCAAAGGTAATGGAAATGAAACTTATGCTGTATGACTCCGACCCAAACAATGCAAGGATGAGAATGAAATATATCACTTTTCGTTCAATAAATCCTATGTATGGGAGAGAGAGAAAATTTTCCAGATCAACCATGTACTACAATGTAAAATTTCCTTTCAAATGCCAAAAAAAACAATCATTTAGCAAATGATAATACTCTATGTGTCTTTTTCAAATACTTCAACAATTTCAATAATTTGATTTTCAAAGTTTTCTAAAAACGAAAAGAAGTTTTGAAAGAAAAACCGTTGTTTGTTCACTTTTCAAAAAGGACTCAGACTATAACAGCAAGAGTACAGAAAATCAAATCAACGAACAAGAAAATAACCCAATCTACTCTTTCAATGAAAGAAAAAATAAAGAGCAAACCAAAGTAGTCTTCTCAATTACACAAGAAAATGATCTTTCAAACCAATAAGCAAAAGAGAAAAACCAATACTCAACTTTAAACCAATCACAGGTTCTCAACTAATCAAACACACTCAGAATCTGAAGTCAGAGAGAATGGTTTTTTCCAAGAAAATCCAAGAAACGAAAGTCAAGACACAAATGACAAGAAAAGCCTTGAAATCCTAAGAGTGTTCACGCTCAAAAACAAAGACAAGAAATATCCCAATCAAAGGTCCAAGAAACTCATAAGAGGCAATCCAACTGATCTGGGCAGTTAGAAAAACCAAAACTTAAAATCAAAATTTTGAAAAATAATGTTCGCAGGTAGGCAATGTTACACAGTGCGAGAATCACTGATTCTTGCAGGTGACCCTTGAGCAAGGTGCGAGAACCTCGCACTGAAACCTATAAGCAAGGTGTGAACCTTACCAATTCTCATAGACTAGAATGAAGTGCAGTGCGAGAAGTCCTGAACATAATCAAAAAGTTTGGAAATTAAAGAAAAATTGACAAAGGCTTCTGGACCTAGAAAATCTATCAGGATATCCTGAAGACTCAGAGACTGATAGGACAGGAGAAAAGTAAAACCAGAGCAAATGGCCAGAGAAAAATACAAAAAGCCACAAAGAAAATGGGATGATCCCCAGTGGAGTCGCCAATTTTGTTATTGGATAAATCCGTAAGTGTGGACACAAACCGATCTCCCTAGATCCACCTGGATCTAGAACAAATCAAGACACAATAATACTCTTTTCCTAGATTTTGACTATTGAATTAAATAGAAGGCAAGAATGAGTAACATACCTTATAATCGCTTCCTATAGTGTTTGTTTCTCCCTCTTCACTCCAATTCTCTTATGTAGTCGAGACAAAGACAACACAAACCAATCGAAGTGAAGATAGCTCAATATATTCAAAGGTCAATCTATGTATATGATCAAGGAGTTATACAATAAAGTGGAATCAACTTTATGGGAAAGAGACATATTACTGTATCATATTGAAAGAAAGTAAAGATTACAACCTGAGCCTTGATGTCGCAAACTTCCTTTCAATGGTCCTTGGCTCTGACACACACACTTGCTCACTTGCATGAAGGAGATCAAAACCCTTATGATGTCCTTGCTGGAGTTTCCAAGTTGTTGTAGCTTCAATCCTTCACACAATCTTTCACCGATTCTCCAATGTCTTGCTTAACCTTGTTTGCTTAACCTTTTCCATGAGAATTCCCTCAATTTATAGGAGAGAATGAATTAGTTACTTGGATAAGAATGATCCCAAAATATCAGGGAATCCAGTACTAGGATAACCATTCAAATGCCATCTCATCCTTCTAGAAGATTCCCTTCTAAAAACCTCGAGAAACCATCTTTTTCTTTGCTTAAGAAAGAGTTCGCACCCTAGCAGTTACACACAGTGTGAAATTCTCACACTCTGGCTTAAGGAAGCCTATGAGAATCATGCATTCTCGCAGGAAAATATACTAGCAGCCTACGAATAGTCCTCAAAAATGTGATTTCTGGAAAGAGATGAAGGTAACTTTTCTCAATAGAAAGTTCTAATGAAGAGCCTGAGTACACCATCATCAATACATCATCATGATGACCAAAATCATGGGTAATAGCAATTGTCAAGAAACATCGGGTGTTATTGGATGTGTAGGCCTTAGAAGAGGTAGACTTCGCTATAGAAGTGGCAGGATCCTTGGGAGTTTTTTCCACAACAAATCATTATTCAATTGGGAACCTAAAGGAGCAATTGAAGTAGAAGGATCTGTTGGTGAGCCAATTTCAAAATCAATTAAATATTGTGGAACAGAAGGTCATAAGTGAGATGAATAAGGGTTTTGAGCAAACTAGAGCCTATGATAGATAGGAAATTAAGAAGATCAAATTTAGTCTCGATGAAATGCATAAGAATGCACAGGCAAGTAGAGAATGGGCCATTCATCAGGGAGAGTTGATAAAACAACTACAGGCCAGAATAAACACGACTAAAATCATGGCTTTAGATATGGCATTTTTCCAAGCCCAGGCACTGGAGGTGTGCGAGAAACTAGAATCAACACAACAAAGCCTTTTCACTAAGGTAGAAGTTGTCCAAAACCATTTTTGGGTGGTAGACTAATCCTTAAATAACATTTTCTTAAAGGAGAGAGAGGCCATCGCTACTCGAGCTACTTTCCAGGAGGCAGTTGTGTCATCAGCAAGAGAGGAAGTAGCCATGGTCTCTATATTATCTCTTTTGGAGCAAACTAGAGGCGATATAATACTGAAAACCTGGGAGGCTAACATAGTTGAAAGTAAAATATTAGCTAAGGAAGCGAAGAAATCTTGTGAAGAATCGTTTTATTCACTCAACAAAGAGTCACTGGGCCTAGTAAAGGATAATATATCTAAATTCCTGGGGCAAGTTGATATAGAAAAAAATCAACTTGATTTCAGGATGAACATGGAAGAGGCTCGAGCTAAAATCTTGCAGTTGAAACAAATTGATATTACCCAGATAAATAAATGGATAGTCAATCCTAGTTTACAGCTACAATACTTATCTTCAGAAGAACGGAAAATGGAAGATAGGTTTCCTCAGTTAGAAAATAAATTATATACTTTTGAGGTGAATGACACCACAGAGCCTTCCAAATTGGTGGTGCAGTTCTAGGCAAATGTGTGCAATGTGTCGAGAAAGGGAAATCCAACACGTCTGGGAACAAATGAGATAACGTGGGCATGTCATGTATCTATATCATGATTAGAGACCATATGTTTCTGAGCTGGAGAACAAGAAGAAAAAACATCTTTGCCAGCAGGCAAAGAAACAGAGAAGATGCATGTGAAACGTTTCAAGTTTTTTTGAAATTAGGAGAATTCCAACCAATTTGGGTTGAGAACATTTTTTGTATAAATAAATATTTAGAAGACTTGACACAAGATGCTTCTTGTTGAATGTAATAGAGAAAATATCCTTTTTCTGAGAATTAATATAAGTGAAGACTGAGATTCCAACCTTTGTACAGTTTGAGTTATGTGTCTCTCATGTATTTCATAATTCTAGTTTTTTTTATACCATTCCTTGATGAGTGAGTGGTTTCAACTTAGTAATACATCTACTGTAATCACATTATATCATTTATTTGATAAACAAGCARTTTTTCCTTTATATTCACTGTAAGTAAATACAAGACCTTCAATCTACTTGGATCATTGTATCTTATATCCTTTCAAGGCTGCATTCTTTATTTTTCTTCTACTGTGAGCAAGATAAGATTCATCGTGTATTGATGTCTCATTTTGTTTAACAATTTTGTAAAATTTCTCCCATATCTTTTGATTTTATAAATCGAATCAGACGACAAAATATGGCCTCTGTTATGTTCTATCATTAGTTTCATTTGAGGATTAATTCTTATATAACGGAATAAAAAGCACTTTTCAAAACATCCCTTTATATTCCTGATGTGTTGACATTTCTCTTTGAGCCTTAAGTGTAATCTCAGGAACAACACCTGTGAAGGGTTGAAGGCCGATGTTTGGTTTTTCTATGCATCCCCCCTTGAGTCACCCAACTCTTGGAAGGGATCCAACCCATGACCCACTTCCGAGGATGAAAATCTAAATGTCGCACTTTGACCAAGGTACCTAGTGACCAAATTTAGGACATCTACCTAGGTGGCAATTATAAGCTGCAATTGCACCTTGATCATATTTTGTGTGGCTATTGGGAAATATCACCATCTCTTTCGGGATATGCACCCTCTACCCCTCATTATAACTGATTATTTCACCCTTCACTAGTTCCTCTTCTAATGGCTTCAAACCCTACTGTTGAGTGCTCTTGGAAGGTCCAGTGCTATTTGAGAGGAAGGATGATACGTCTTTTAGGACATAAGAATTTGGTTTATTTGTTCCCCCACACGGACAAAATACACCTACCCACATGTATGCTTATTTATAGTTGATTTATGTATGATGCTCATTTGATTACATGCAATTGTGAGTTATATTATCTTATGAAGGTCCAAATTACACAAGTCTCTTGTTCATTTATTTCTCTCATCACCATTTGCACACATTCATTTTTCTAGTCGAACAGCATAGGGGACCCACAAAATCCTCGTCGTTCCAAATGCTTGCATAATCTCCCTCCTATTCTAGGAGGAGTTCCTAGTATTGCCGACTCACTAGCTCAACCATCTCACACCCCTGTGAGTGCCACTATTTTGGGATTATCTTTACTTGGTTCCACTTTTCTTGGGTCCAATTCCCAAGGAGACCCATCCACTATCTCTCCTTCACAAGGAGGTGAAGGGAAAACTTCTTCTCAAAGAAGAAGTACAACTCCACCAAATCTCTCCCAAGGGTTTGTTCCACTACCTACTCACACAATGGTTGGAACTAATCCTCAAACAAATCCCCCTATTCCATACTTGTCATCTCTCAACATTCTTGATTTGACTAAATGCATGAATGATCCCATTTTACATGACCCCACATGTCCCAATACGCCTACCAAACTACCTTCGGATATTCCAAAATTTGAAGGAAAACCAAGGGAAGATCCCGCCAACCATTTTATGACCTTCCACTTATGGTGCTCTTCAAGAAACATCATGGATGACTCCATCTACTTAATTTTATTTCAAAGAACACTCACTATTCCATCAGCCAAATGGTATCTGGATGAAAAATCAGGGTCCCATGTGACTTTTGAATCCTTGGCCAAAGCCTTTTTGGCCTTTCTTCAAATACCAAATCATCATGACATTGGTTTAGAACTTCGCTCTGAGTGCAAACAAACCTCAGCTATGCATATTGTCGACCACATCCATGAATGGCATCGACGACATATTTTATGTAAAGTATAAACCACCAAATAACAACGTCTTGATTGGTTTCTAAAATCACTCGTCTCTATACTTGCCAAAGATGTAGCATCCACCTTCCCCCAATCTGAAGAGGAAGCCATCAACAAGGCCCAACAGTGCTACCTCATTTATTCTCAATCAAGTTACTTATACACAGTGTTACCTGATGCACCCATACCCGTACCATTTGGCTAGGACAAACCTGGAATGTCTCATGTTGCAGATGGGTTGATTGGTAGCAAGACACACACAACCCTTACATCCAACCACCACCTATGTATGGTGCACCTAAATATCCACAACCATATGGAGGGCCATATTATTACCCTCCTCCCCCTTACCAACATCCATATCCTATTTCTSCCACCCCACCCATGAGTAGACCCTTGTCGACACCCATGATGCGCCCAACCTCTCAACCAAGTTTAGGTTCCCCTTCTACCTCAACATATAACTTGGAACTAGTGAAAGTGCTTCACCTTCCTATGCRCCCTATGGATCGTTKCCACAAAACAATCCGTATTTTTTGTTTCYTGGTCCTCCACAGTCGGTTTCTCCTCCACATGGAAAACAACATGTCAGTGTTAACTTTGTTCAACCCTCTCCCATTCAACAACTTCATACTTTTGAGCAGTTGAATACGGAAAATACGACCCATCAGTCAAATAATTCCAAGGAGAAGGAAAAAAAATTAAACAATAATAACCCGGGACCAGGTGGAAATAACCCCCAACAAAACCAAATTGTTGGGGGCAACCAGAATCAAGGTAACCAGAACGCCCAAGGGGACAATAACAACAAACACCAAGGGAACAACAACAACAACAATCTCAGGACGAACTTCCCTTATGATCCTTGTGGTGAGTATGGACATTATACTCACCATTTCCCCCAAATTTTCGACTTCAAACAAATGAAATAATCCATGAACACACCACATCCTCCATCATTGCCTGCCCCTCAGTAGGCCCCACAACAATACTTGCAACAACCACCCCTGACCATGTTGCAAATCCCTATTCAACACCAAGGTGTGATGAATACCCAACAGGGGGTACATCCTGTGCCACCACAAATGGGGTAGTATCAAAACTCAGGGCCCATCCACCCTGGAAATACGGGAGATCACAATATCCTCCTCATTATCGAAGAAGAACTTCTTCTACAAACGCACAGTCGTCAATATAGTGCACCCCCTGAATCTAATCCAACCACCTTGGAAGTGTCTCCAGCTACATCCAGAAAACCCTTGATGATTCCATGCCCTAATATTGAACCTACCATTCGTATCCCTTACATCCCATTACGATGGAACGTCAATAACCCTCAGGCTAGGGCAACACACAATTACAGTCTGGTCGATGACTTGGCACAATCTCCTATAGCCATGTTTGTATTGGAGGTCCTCCAAACCTGTCCAAATTGGAGTAAATCCTTACTCTCTGCCTTGGGGGTAGTCGACCTAGCTGATACTAGACTCATCACGTTTGATCTAGATAGCGGAGAACCACGTCTCCCTGCTCTGGTATCTTTCCAGATACTAGTCAAGATTCAGAACATCACGATTCATCAGTGTATCATCGATGAAGGTCCATCCACATGCATCATGTCCAAAAATGTATGGGAGAAACTTGGCTCCCCTGAGCTAGTACCATTCGCCATCACCTTGAGAGCCTATGATGGTCAACCATCCTCCCCTAAAGGGATCTTCAAAAATTTCCTCATCAAAATCAGAGGAAAAACTATCCTCATCAACATTGAATTTATTGGCGCCCCGCTTGACTACAATATCTTGTTTGGATGTAGCTACATGTATGCTATGAAGGTAGTAGCTTCTTCTATGTTTTGAATGATGATGTTCCCCCACAATGGGAAAATAGTCACCATCGACCAAATTACACATTATGAGCCTAACCATTTTGCCAACATCGATAACGTCTTGCCTCTTGTCCGCAATAGCTCAGATGCTTATTTTCTCATTGACATGGGCCCTATAGTTTTCAAAGACACATCCTTGTTGGGGGCATGCCATGGAGCACCACCTCTCATACACTCTTCAACAAAAGTGTGCATAATATCTTCTAATGGAACCAACACCAGAGACACCATCTCTCCCACTAAGGCCTCTCCACACCTTGACATTCCACCAATTGAAGAAATATTACCTTAGGAATTCCTTGATAACCCTACTACACCACTTATCCCTGATTCCCCCCCCACCCCCCCACTCCAGGGGAAAATCCCATTTTGGGAGACAATCCCTCAAGCCATTACTCAAATTCCCTTCTTCTGCCCCACATCTCGAGTTCAAGCATTTCAGGTAGTCGCGACGCTTACCCTTCCTAACATGGTGCTTGCCATCCCTATATGGTATCTACAACCACCCACAATGGTCCCTCAACCATCTCTCCCTCCTCATCCAGAGGGAATCCTGATGCAGATTTCAGTACAGGCTCCGACCACACCACCCTCACCCCCAACTGCTAGCACCACCACCACTACTAGGGGAAAATGGAAGAATAAAGAGCCCATAGCTCCACTTTCTCCCCGAGTTCAACCTCCTTGTGCACTATGTGAAAGAGAGGGACATCCCACTAATAGATTTCCCACTCTTCTTGAGTTACGCAATATGATCCAACTTCCTCAAGCAACCACATCGCTCGTTGCTTCTCCAAGCGCATATAATACTACTACAACATCCTCCACTACAAGAAGTAAAGGGCTGTGAACCAAATTCGCTTCTGCCATCTGTTCAGAATATGGCCACCACACTCATCATTGCCCATATCTACCTCAGTTTCGCCATATGTTATCGATAGTACGCCAAACCTTTCAAAAAAATCCCTCTACGCCACCACTTTCTGGTGCTCACGTCACTAGCATTCGTTATGTCTCTTTATCATTCTCTAAGCGGATGATATGCCTTTGCACTCTCTGTGACTCACTTGATCACTTCACATATCGGTGTCCTTTGATTGTTGCATACCCACGTCGTCAGTCAAACCCTATTCAACCACATCCGACCACCTCACCATTGGTCCTGCACTCTCTATATACTGAAAACATTACCTCCCCTGAACTTGAGTCACTTCCCACCCCTCCATGGTTCATAGATAGACTATCTGAGGATATTCCCCCAAATCCTCCCAATTCTCCAGTTCATTTCCCATAGGAAATATTTCCCCCTACCACAATTTATCACCCACAGTATCCAGATATTTGGTTTATGAAAAGTGAGCCATTGCACCCTTTTTGTGATATCCCCTCAACATCTTCACCACTTGAGGACAATCACACTGTGATATTCTCTCGTGTCACCTCCCTAGATCCCCTGTATTCTCGCATTTTCCACTATGACAAAGATATCCTGGAGGAACTCACTACCCCCGATTTCCCATGGAATGCACTCCATTACCGAGTGCTTTTTCTCTCATGGGAATCCTTCGACCCTCCTCGCCAAGCCTTCATATCTGCAATTAAAACCAAGGGTTTTATTCCTTCATGGCATATAGACTAGTTCAACAACCCTATCCCTGCCCTTGATTCTTTTGAAGAAGGCAACATGGCCAACATCTCCCCCACCGTCACAATCGACATTTCCATCAAATCGAGAATCATAGAAGAAATCACCATTGGCGCTGCATTCTCCCATGAGGAACTCACATATTACAAAGCTCTCTTTCAGGAATACCATAATATTTTTTCTTGGTCATATACGAA
>SNQJ01S0018799.1:36224-47868 GCA_010110895.2 Picea sitchensis | reverse complement strand
GACCATCTCCTCCTCACAGCCTCGAGGGCCACATCTACAACCATAAAAAACAAAGGTAGATTCATCATCAATATATACATAATCATATGCTACACTATCAAAATCAAAAAACATAAATACACAAATCTACCTCTCTGGTCCCAGTCTTCCCCAGGAGGCAGCACCATGTTCGGGTCATGCTGGTAGTCCATAACGTCGTATGGATACCATAGTATCACCTGTGGCATATGACTCCATACATGTGCCACAGTGGCCATGAACTAATGTCCACCCTCTCCCCCCCCATGACACACAAACACATGGGCCCACCACATCAATCAAGGCTCTTGCGACCCTAAAGAAGCCAACAAAATCCTCAGGCACAAAAGAGGCACCCTCTCCAGAAACTAGGCCATAGGGATCGACCCAAATGAAAAATTACCAGAGTCGGTCCGACACCGATGAATATGCCCCATCATCCTGGAGTGCAACATCAGCCCCCGAGAAAAATAGTCCCTATCGAGGACTCTCTCCACAATCCTCAGTTGACCTCCCATGATTCGCTGAGTCGCTAAGGATCCATAGATCCTCACTACCATGGAAGCGATGCATTGAGTCAAGAGCTCATCCATCGCCTCGATACAAATGACTGAACCTAACATCAGTTTCGGTCCTGAGTAGTGGCGATGTGCCAAGTCGACCAGTCTCACATCCCATGGTGGTTGGGGGTCAGCAGACAGGGCCATCCCCCGGAAGGGGAGCCCCGTAAAAAAGTACAAATCCTCCACAGCTGAGAGTTTTAGTTGTTGCCCCCTAAAATAGAAGCACTGTAGATTAGTGCTCCACATAGATATCAAATATTGTAGCAGGAACTCCTGCGACCGTATCAAAGGACAATTGAAGAACTTGAGCAACCTGCAGGCTTCCACGTGTCTCTGAATGCTTGACTTCTCTCTCACCACCTCTCGGAGACAGTCCCAGTCTCGCTCCCTCCATTGTACTGGCATAGTGCTCTCCCATCACAAGATGATCACCTGCATCCACACAAAAACACTTGGTCAACACTCATCATTCCTCAAAAACATAAAAAAATTCAAAATTTCAAACACCCTTAGCTTTGCCTCTAGTGCGCGGCTTTCACCCACATAGGTGCGCACATGTGTGCACCTGTTCTTTACACAGTTGTGCACTAATGCATAGTTGTCTGTGAAATAGTTGTGCATCAATGCGTAGTTGTCACCCCGACAGGTGCGCACACATGCACACCTACCCCCTACACACTGTGCACAACTTTCATCTTACCAAGTGCACATCAAATGTGCACCTATTTTTCCCTCCCCCGTGCCCCTATGCATGGTTGTATCAAGCACAAACACACATTATGTGTAGGAGATGGATTTATATCTGCGCATCTGAGTGCAAGTATTCTTCCTTCTCCCCCGCATTAGTGGGACCACCCCTAAACATACCCTTGTATGACCATCTGTACAACCCCTAACTCAAAACTAGGAAATTCATGATATGCAGGAGGATGGGACAGCTAACCTAACTCTTGCAACTCCCGGATAGGTCAAATCAAGCTCCCGTAATCTATGAAACTCCTCCAAATCCTCTCATCAAATCACTATAGTGACAGGAACGAATGAGGTGGCATTGTGGGCCCACCAACCATATATAATCTCTTTTTCCAAACTTCCACACTTAGTTACAGGAGCCTAGAGCCTCTGTTTCCCGATCCGTCTTTAGCCATAGAATCATGGTCCCACCATATACACATTAACATTCTAAGATCCACCATCTGAACTTGGCCCCAAGGGAGAGTTTTTCTCACGTCACGTCCATGTATGCATGCTTATGTTCAAAATTATCATATATTTGTCATATGTTCTTTATCATCAGATATTGTTCACGTCGGGTATTTGGTTTTTATGTGCGCAGGTACTTGGTCATCACAAACGATGCAACCCCTTTAGGTATATGTTCATCAGTGGCATGTAATTATTCCCTCTGAAAATCAATTGCATCTCCCAGTCACACCTTCTGATGTTTACCTGTAGGGTCCTTACATCCGACTCTGCAGTACCATCACCTTTGTTGCATTCTAGTACTATCACCCAGTAGCACTCTCCACCACATGAGTGGTCCCATTCATAGTTCCCCTTGGAAACTTGACACTCATTATGATTTCCCCCCATAGGTATGGGAGTCTTAATAGTCTTATGCACTTCCAAGAATCAACCACTTACTTCTTCTCATCATATTGCTAGATTTACCAATGGACTCCCAGGTTATCTCATCTCGGTTCTATTTGATTGCACCTCCATAGTATCATTATCCCTCCATATCATACACCATTAGTTTTCCCATCCACGGATTTCTCTCCATTTATTTACCTGATACAGAAACCCACCCATGGGCCCCCCACCCTCCACCATTTCTCTCCACAACTTGCACCCTCACAAAACACGCCATCTCGCACTAGGGCACCCGTTTCTATATATGTACACTCATCCCAAATTATTCTTTATTTATTTGGTAATTGTAAAAATCCTTTGTTTCTATCATTTACTTAGATTTTTGTCTTCACCCTTGATGACCTTATTTTCCAAGAAACGCATCCCATGTATCCCTTGGTTGGGGCATCCACTCTCCTTTTTTTTCGACATCGTTCACAAACCCCGAGTATCCCAAAATCCATGTACCCCTGATCTCTAAGTTTGTCCACTTTGTCAAGCCTCTGGCACAATTTAAACCCATATCTAGTCATCCCCCTAACACTAGATACAGTTTTACTGTTGCTTCCAATCATCCTTCAAACATACCCCAACCAAGGGCAGTCTTGAGTCTCACTGAATCTTGACTTTGTTCATGTTCCCTATCAGTCTCTAGTCTCATTTATGTGKATTTCATGAATCCCTTTTGTTATTGGAGTCATGTCTCCCTTTCTATCGACATCAACACAGTTTCCAGAAGGGAGACAATATYTTGGCTCTCATTACCTTTGGAATGAGGAGCCTCAGATGACACAGAGAGAATCATCAWTGCTCTTTGATTCCGTTGACCCCCATAACATTCAACTTAAGAAAAATCTCATGTTATGGTGGGTCTTACCATGCGACTATTTCAGTTGTTGTATACCATTCGAAGACCTATGAATTTGTTAGGCCATCAATGCCTATGAGTCATCGATACATCTTCCAGGCATCATTGCCTCATTTCAGAGTATGTTCACCATTCAGAATTTTCATCTACTATTATCAATTGCCCTGGAGGGCGCTGCATTTATCTACATCAGTATACATATTCAATTACTATCATACATTTTGAGTTACATGACAAGAGCATGGGGCATTCCCACCTCGTTTGTATACAGAGTGTTTTTTTCTCCCTAGAGACAGGTTTGGGTCCCACAATTTCCCCTCTTCCTCCAACAGATCTCTCTTTCACTTCCTCTCARCACTCTTCATTACAATGGAACTCTTAGTAGAAGAAACATTGATTTATTTTGGTTATACATATGCTCCTAACCTAACACATCAGGGGGCATTTGTTATCACTGAAATTTCGTCTGCAACATTGCAAGCAAATGGTTACAGAAATACAACAATGCCAACAACAATCAATTCACCTGCAGCACTAAAATGCATTTCAAAAGGAAAAAACTATACAATTGGGAAAAAAATGACATGTGCAAACTCACTAAAGGAAGCACCCGCACAGTGCATGGGCCAACAAATCCCATAGAGCACCATTTGCGCGATTATGTACAATAAAATCCACACACTCCTGTGAACAACACATTTATGGTTCTTGTCGCCCCCCCAACCACTTATGGACCACCTCCCAATTTTTTTTTATCTCCATATCTGAGAGAAATCTGAATGGGGGGTTGGTCAAGGACCAAAGGGTGCCCTAAAGGGCCCCTTGTTCACACTAAGAACCAATTGAATATTGCATTGAAGAAATGCTATAAATGGAAGCCATGGGTGCACTAAGAAACCAAGATATTCATAGTATTGTTATACTACCTCAATCCTCCCTTGAGAATCCTTTTTTCTCCTGGGATTATTCAAGGATCATTGCAATAGGCCATTCCACTCACCTCTTGAGGGAATAGGCATTGATTTTCTTCATCATTTGTCATTTTTATTCCATTATAAGAAGAGCTCTCCATTAGGGAGCTCAAGCGCTCTCCCAAGGAGGAAGAGGGGACTCATAAGTCCTCATTTTTCTCTATGGTGCTTTTCCAACTAATATAGTTATCCATTGATGGCATAATCTTGGTCATTGGTTGATTGTTTATGGTTCTAAGTTTCTTATGCATTCTAGGTTTTATTTCCATAGTTGTTTTAGTTTGTTTATTTGTTCATTACATGTGTTTGTCTTGTTTAACTCACTCACTAACTTTAACCCACTCACTAACTTTTGTCTTGTCTAGCAGGCCCAACTAGGCATGCAAGTGCCATTGTTTTTCTCACCCAAGTGACGAAACGGGCACAACACCAGTCATTGTGGACATAGCCCAAGTTGGGTGAACCACGTTAAACCCTTGTGTTGTGATGTGTTGTTTTTGCATGTTATGATGTTTACTATTATTGTGCAATGATGATAAATGCTTAAGTATGTTGAATGTGTTATTCATATATGATGTTATAATGTCACACACTGAAGTAACTTGGGAATGAATGTATGTCAAGTAAAGAAATGGCACACACAGGGTATGTAGCATGATTAGTAACCGTTAACTAATGGAAACTACACACATGAGTAGATGGTTAGTAAGAACATGTTGAATGCCTCACTTCCCCTCATCACTACAAAACCTTGGTTCCTATAGCCCCTCTAGATACCTTTGGTGACACTTCACTTGGTCTATAGGTGATGTTGAAAGGGCCAGTGTGTAAGGGTTTTATTGGTATATTGATGATTAACCCCAGGTATGCTCACTGCGTGCCAACACATATACATCATAATTTTTTGTAGGGCCACTTCATATTGCTGATAAATTTAAATTACTTATGGATGTTATTTCTTTCCAAGTCAATTGTTTAATCTAGTATATGGAGTCATATTCACATTTGGTATGCATTGTGTATTATATTATTTCCAAGTTCTAATGTTCATTATTTGTATTCAGATGCTATCTTGTTGTTTCCATGCCTAACAACTAACTAAATATGTATGTTTTGTTACATTTTATTTTTTTAAATTTCATCATATGATCCATTTTAGGGACTCTTCAATAATATTTACCTTCAAGTAGTGGGGATGTTCATGAAGAGCACTAGAGGAAATGTGATCAATGTGACCATCTCCACGGCTAGTTCAATGGGATACTTCCCTAGCATATTTATGATACACTATCTCTCTCGATCTTATCTCCCACATTGCAACTTATTATCTATATCTATAGTTGTCTCTAAGGAGAATATTATTATAAGAACAATTGAAGAGATTCCTTGATTAGATGATCTAATTGACATTATTATTGGATCCTACATCAATCCTTCTTTACAAAAACATCATCATATCTCTCCTAATGGAAAAGGAAATGGAAACACAAGGCACCTTGGTCCTCCATTCCCTGAGACCACTAGGTACATGAAACACTAAAACCAATGCACTTAAATCAATTGTGTCCATTGTAGAAACACTAAAATAAATGTACTATAGTAAGAGAAATGGAAAAAACAACTTAATCCATTGTACAAATATTCAAATCAATCATGACCCATCCATTGTACAAACACTGAAATAAGTGAAGTATCAATTTTATCTATTGTGTTTCTTCAACACTAAACACACATGCTTCATTATAGGGTTTTAGGTTTTAGATTTCTCTTTTTATATATACCTATTATTACATGGAATATGATAATATTTTCTTGAAATATTTAAACGACAATGTAACACAAATTACATATTCTCCATTGAACAAGGGGGAAAATAATCATTTTTAAAAATTATTCATATTACAAACCAAAAAGGAATTGCACTTTTAACCTTACATATCAAACGAACTTAATTATTTTTGTGAAAGATGTAATTGAATCAAACATTTACCTAAAAGGCTATGTGGGATTGAAATCTTTGACAAAGAGATAAAACACTTCTAAGTGACATACAAAAGAATTTTGAAAAGGAGATTACTTTATAATAGTAACTGTATAGCTGCATATTTGGAGTTGAATGAGATTTCCCAAATTGTGGATTCATAAGTTAATTAAGTATATTTTCTTACTCATTTGGAGATATGCCAAGAAAATATAAAAATTGAATGTATTAGTAAATTGAAAGATGAGTATGAAAAGCTTCAACGATGATTTTGAAGAGCTCATATAAGTATTTGATTTTCTATTATTCCATTTGAATTAATCTTTCACCCATTATTTTAAAGAAAAAGAAGAAAACAATTACAATTATCCTAATCCAATCCAATTTGATTTAAATTATATAACTAGGTTATCAAAATAATGCCCTATAATCCAATCCAATTTGATTTAAATTATATAAGTAGGTTAGATCAAAATAATTCCCAAGCCATAATGGAAAAGATTAGGATGCACAATGAGCAATGAAATAATTTTTATAGTAAACAGAACCTATCCTAGGACTTCCATTCTATTTTCAACATGTTACCTCAATTCTAGAAATATTGGATAAATTTTCAACAATTATGTGTTGTTTGCAATATACTTTTAGTTTGATATTCTATCATTATATTGGAATTAACCTTTCATTTAATATTTGAAACTTGCAACAGACTTCCATTCTATTTTCAACATGTTACCTCAATTCTAGAAATATTGGATAAATTTTCAACAATTATGTGTTGTTTGTAATATACTTTTAGTTTGATATTCTATCATTATATTGGAATTAACCTTTCATTTAATATTTGAAACTTGCAACAACACCAATGCATGAGTGCCACTTATTCATCATTAACAAGAGATAAGTACAAAATTCTATATTATGACATTTAGAACAAAATCAATTATTCATAGAAATTAGAGATAGCTTACAACAAAAACAATGGAAATGGAAAATATCTTTAAAATACATAAAACATTTTCTTCAATTTTCTAAAAAACTCTTGGGTGTGTGTCATATTATTTGCACGTGTGTGGGGGGTTGTGTCATATTTGACGACAACTTCTGATGATCCTACCACCTATCTGATTTGGATGATTTTTGTTATTTTAGTGATTTTCTAAATTAATCATGGATTAAGGGATTGGGTTTTGGTAGCTGCAAAATACCTAAAATATTGTATATATTGTATTGTGAATGGTGAAATTAATACAATGAAAAGTTGAGAGGTATGACACCAAGGAAGGTCGATTTTCTCCCATTTAAGGTTTTCCATTGTAAATCACTATGTACTATGTGTATGATCCGTTGATTAATTTATATTTTTCTTAAGAATATGTATGCATTGCTTTACTTCACATGTGTAAAAATTATATGTGGTATCAGAGCACGTTTTCGGCTTCAGGGAGACACCTTTGTTGCTGAGGGTTTGGCCTTGTATTTATAGATGAAGTTGATCTTGGGTCTGTGATAAACCTAGGTTCAGTGGGAGCTTTGCAATGATGATTCATGTGTTGAAAGACAATGGTGAGCAGTTCTAGAATTGAGATTGAGAAGTTCAACGGTCAAAATTTTTAGTTATGGAAGCTCAATATGGAGGACCTTATTATATAAAAATAACAATGGATCGATGTTGATCCTAGTACAAAAACTATCGGTACACAACTTACTAGTACATTACTGGCACAAAAACTAACTACACTCAATCTATGGGTATGTTAAAAGAAGATCGGAAGAAGGTGGATAGAAGAGAAAGGAGTATGATTCAACTCTATCGATAGATTTAGTGTTATTAAATATGTCGAGAGAATACATAGCCAAGGAACTATGGGAAAAGTTGGGTTATTTGTATCATTCAAAATCCCTAGTAAACAAGTTGTTTCTCTAAAAGAAGTTGTATCATCTTATAATAAAAGATGAAGATTCTCTGACAGAGCATCTAAATGCCTTCAATACTATGGTAAGTCAACTTGTATATGTTAATATTACGATTATAGAAGAAGATAAGTGTATTAATTTGTTATGTTCTTTGCCATAATCCTGGGATAATATGGTTATAGCAATTGACAATACCACTCAATATGCATTGAAGTATGAGGATGTAGTTTCATCCTTGTTATCGGAAGAGATGAGGTGGAAAAACATGGATAGTCATAGCACAAAATCTTTATTTGTAAGAGGTCATCCCCAAGATAGGAATAAAAATAAGTCTTCAAGGGGGTGGAAGATATAAATATAAAGGTATATCTAAATCCCCAGGAAAATCTATGAGGAAATGTTAGAAGTATGGTTAAGTTGGGAATTATAAGAAAAATTGCAGGTCTAAGAATGTTGATAAAGCAAAGGGATCAAATGATGCCTCTTCCATATAGGCAAAAACCTTTACAGAAGAAGGACGTGATGTTTACCTGGAATCTACAGGTCAACATGAATATCATAATGTATGGACTCAGGTGCATCATTTCATATGAATCCTCACAGGGAGTGGTTCAATGAATATGATAAGTATGATGGTGGTGATGTATTCCTAGGAGATGRATCGACAACCAAAATCATGAGACATGGAAGGTTTAAGTTGTTKCTGAAAGATTGGAGGATTAAAACTCTCCCTAGAGTTATGCACATTTTGAATCTAGCCATGAGCCTAATATCTATAAGTTGGATGATATAAGTGTTGATACTTTATTGGGAAAGGGAACTTACAAGATGGTATGAGAAGAAATGGTGTTGATGAGGGGAGTTTGGTGTGGAAATACTTACAAGTTTTTGGGAAGCACTTATAATGGTGGGTGTAACAGTTCTATTGTCCCTTAGCAGAGAAATAAAGAAGACAGGATCTGTATTGTCCCTGGAAAGAAGACCATGTTTTGGCATCAAAGACTGGGACATATTGGAGAAAAGGGCCTTTGAACACTATATGATAAAGGTATATTTGAAGGTATGTCCAATTTCACTTTGGATTTTGATTTATGTGAACATTGCATATATGGTAAAAAACTCGACTAAGATTCCTATTTGGTGCTACAAGAAAAAAGGGGGTCTTAGATTTGATACAAAGTTATGTGTTTGTACATGTTCTTGTTCCATCACTAGGTAAATCTGTGTCTTATGTTTCATTCATAGATAATTTCTCAAGGAACACATGGATTTATTTTCTTAGGAAGAAATATGAGGCATTTGATAAATTTAAAGAGTTTAAGGCTCTAGTAGAAAATCAGACAGAGAAGAAAATAAAGGTACATAGGTCGGAAAATGGTGGAGAAATTTGTGGAAATGAATTCGAAAATTTGTGTAAGAAGTGTGGTATAGAAAGGAAAAGGACTACTCCATACACACCTCAACAAAATGGAGTTGTAGAAAGGATGAATAGGATGTTGATGGAAAAAAAAGGAGCATGCTCAGTGCTATTGGATTAGGACAAAAATTCTAGGCAAAGGCAGTGGGTATTGCATGTTACTTGATCAATCGATCACCCTGATCATTGTTGGATGAAAAAACTTGGCATGAGGCATGTACTAGTAAGAAACCCTCTCTTGAACATCTTAGAGTGTTTGGTCGTGATGCTTATGTACATGTTACAAAGGAAAATAGGAATAAGTTGGATAATAAAGTTGGAAAGTGTATCTTTATTGGTTATAAAGATGGCATGAAAAGTTATAATCTTTGGAACCCATAAACTAAGAAGGTTGTCTATAGTTGGGATGTTATTTTTATAGAGGTTAAAGATGTTCCCAAATAGGAATTTCTACAAAGGGAAGGAGAACCTAAGAAAATAGAGTTTGAGTTGGATGATCCCAAATATGAATTAACAGAAGAACATGAAGCACAAGAAGAAGAACATCATACCCCGGTATTGAGGAAATCAATGAGGGAAAAGAAGGAAACCAGAAAACTACAGTCCACCTGACTTTCATGCTAATTTTGATTTATCTATTATTGATGATAATCCCATAAATGTTAGGGAAGAAGTGAACTTGGAGGATAGTAAACTCTAGAAGAAGGTTGTGGTTTAAGATATGGATGCCTTGGATAAGAATGAGGCATGGGATCTAGTTGAGTTTCCACCTAGAATACAATATGTTGGTAACAAATGGTTGTTCGAGAAGAAGTTGAATGCAGAAGGAAAAGTGGAGAAATACAAATCTCGGTTAGTAGCAAAAGGTTATTGTCGGGTAGATGGAATTGACTTTGGTGAAAATTTTTCTCCTATTGCTAAGTCAAATTCTATTATATTTATTTTATCTGTTTTTCCTGGTTTTTATCTTGAAGCATACCAAATGGATGTGAAGACAACATTCCTACATGGGGATCTAGAAGAATACATCTACATGAAGCAACCAGAAGGATTTGTAGTGAAGGGAAAGAATTAGTTGGTCTATAAGATAAATAATTCAGTGTATGGTCTGAAGCAATCACCTAGGATGTGGTACCAAACGTTTGACACATACATCCTTGAACTAGGATTTGTGAGAAGCAGGGATGATCATTGTGTATATCCCTAGCAGGTTGGTATTCACTTCATTTATGTAGTGTTGTATGTCAATGACATGTTGTTGGTAGAAAATAACATGGATGTTATCAAGTAGGTGAAATCGCAAATATCCTCCAAATTTGACATGCAGGATCCAAGTGTTGCTAACTTCATTATAGGAATGAAGATTAAGAGAGATCGTTCAAACATGAACCTCTGGTTGAATAAGAGAAAATATGTCAAGACAATATTGCAGAGGTTTAATATGCAGGGGTGTAAACCAATCAAGATTCATATTCTTGTAGGTGTAAAGTTATCTGCATAGTAACATCCCAAGCCACATGAAGAGGAAGAGGACATGTCCCATGTTTCATATACTAGTGTGGTTAGTAGTTTGATGTATGCATTGGTTTGTACTAGATCAGACATTTCACATGCAGTGGAAGTTTAGAGCAGGTATATGTCAAAACCAGGGAAGGAACATTGAACAACAATAAAGAGGATTTTCATGTATTTGTGTGGCACTACTAGTTATGGATTGTGCTACCAAGGAAGACTAGGATTGGACAGAGTATTGAACATGCATGGGGTTTTTTATGCAGACTGGGCCGGAGGTACGGATTATAGAAAATCTATAAGTGGATATGTGTTTAACCTATTTGGAGGAGAAATTAGTTAGATGAGCAAAAGATAGGATGTAATGGCACCCTCAACTACAAAAGTTGAATACATGGCAGCCACTAATGCAAGAAAGGAAGCAATATGGTTACATAGAGAGTGTTCATGTATTGGGTTGGTACAACAAGCAACAAGATTAGATTGTTACAATCAAAATGCAATCTCCCTGGAAAAGAACCTAGCTTAACATTCAAAGACAAAGCATATTGATGTTCAATGTCACTTTCTGAGAGACATGGTTGAAGACAAGAAGGTGTTGTTGGAGAATATTGAAGCTTTGAAGAATGTTGCAGATTCATTGACAAAGTATGTGAGCACTGAGAAGTTCTCCTAGTGTAGAGAAACAATGGGAATTACTACCTTGGATTGTTGACTATGGAATCCCGTGACCCCCTATATGCAAAGAAAACAACAAGTGGGACA